>JAUZNJ010088212.1:4413-22872 GCA_034780135.1 Jordanella pulchra | reverse complement strand
TAGATAGATAGATAGATAGATAGATAGATAGATAGATAGATAGATAGATAGATAGATAGATAGATAGATATGTGACAGTGTGGGGTCCTGTCACTATGCCTCCAACTGATCATGCGCCTTGGCAACTTATATCCCTTTGGCTGACTGGTTAGTGCGTGTGACTTTCACCCGGGAGTTGTGGGATCAAATCCCGCCTGGGGCCCTCTGTAGTGTGCACCTCGCCATAGATAGAGAGATAGATAGATTGGTTAGATTTTTTTAGCAAATACGTATAGTTATGAATACTCACTTGAGCCAAAAACTTGTTCTATTTCCCTTTATGCTGTTAGATAACAATAAAAATACCTCACCAAAAAGGGTCTGGTAATGCTGTGATCTTTACTATCACTGTCATTACATTTTAGATCTTTTTCAAGGTTACTTATGCCTGTGGTACACTCCTGAGCGGGTGGAGCGATCTTATAGGCCACCTCACATGAATTGCTGGGGTCAGCTTGTCAGCCGATGTATTACTGAGCAGGAAAAAAATCTATTAGACACCTGTAGAGGCTGGTGGTAAACCACAGGCTTAGATCTAGGACTATCTGTCCTTATATATCATCACACACTGGCTTGAATTATTTTCAGCTAGAGCTGTGCTGTGCTGTAGGACTGCGTCCTGTGTGTCTCCAGTTCTGACTGCAAAGCTTTAAAGTTACAAAAATGCCACATATAACCCAGTACCAATATCTGAGGAAACAGACAAGCCATTCTGTCACAACAGCGGAAGCTGGTCAACACTTATATGAGGAAAGTGTGTAGGTGGAGCTTGAAAGAATTGGGATTATGGTTTGTTGGTAACTTATACATACAGAGTGTTTTTTTCTAGCTTCATTTCATCAGCTTCAGGGGAAATAGAGATTGATTAACTCAGAATTCCTCAGATAACTGCATGCAAAACACTTTGTAAAAACACATTTTCATAATTTTAAAAGTGCCGTACTGGATAAATTAGATCAGTGTCACAGAGAATGTACAGTACAACCCAAAGCAATGCAATCTTATTTATGTATGAGATATTACAAGTATTCAGACAAGTGAAGTCAGATAGATTTAAAACAGAGTGGAAATGAGATCTTGAGATGAAAATAACAGATGATATATGGGAAAAGGCTTTGAAATAAGTTAATCTGCGCTCCCTGAATACTAGACGTTGCCTCATACAGCAGTACCTGTGGTAAAACTACGTAACATTTTCCCAAATATGCCTACCAACAATTTGTGGCAAGTGTAATTAGGCAGACACAGAACTATCTCACAGTTATGTATTTTGTTCCAGAAATTAAGGAAGTCGATTTCTTTCTTTATTTCCAGCTGCTTTTTAAAATCTTAAATCTTAAACTCTATCTGTTGGAATCCTCTTTACAAAGAAGGTCATCTTTTTGCTCTGGAGAAAGAAAGAGGCAACTTTAAAGGTCTCTGCAATGATTGATACGCTGCATCTGGTGAGGATTCAGTATATCGTCAGTGATAAAATGGAGACATGTGAACAATTAGATCTTGCTAAAAGAACAGTAAACCTACTTCACCTCAGTGGGTGAGAGGTTGGTTAGTGGGAGGAGGGGGGATAATATTATAATAATTATAGTTATAGTTATAGTTACAGTTATTATTATTATTAATGCCTTTGTCTTGACTTTGATTTCTGTTGGTTTGTCTTGTACTATGCTTGTTCATGAAATTCACACTGTCAGTTTTTGTATTAAAAACCTTTTAATTAAACAAATTATGAAGAAACAAAATGTGTTTAGGATATTTGGGTGCTAAGGATGGTTAATTGCCAATGCAAGGATACATTTACATGTTTTTTTTTTTCCTTAGAGACTCCAGTCAGCTCTGCCACCATCCAGTTGTCCCTATCACCATCATCACCATCACTGATGATCACTTCCGACACTATAAATGTATCCCAACCTCAACCAACCTCACCTCCCAGAAATCATATCACAGTTGCTAAAAAACAACAATGGGCGCGGCAGGGAGCCTCTCTGAGCTCTACCCTCACAACATCTGACCAGTGCTCATCATTGCCTGATTGTCCCAGACTGACCTGGAACGACAGCGCTGTGCAGGACAAGGTATTCTGATAGAAGATAGGTTTTCCATGTAAACTTAATTCCTGCTCACCCTCCATCCTTAATATTCAGTTCATGTAATCATCCTTTATTGTTATATGTTAACTTTTTGAGGATTTTTGGTTCCTGAATATATAAAAAAACATCTGATTCCTAAGAGTTTAAGTTAATCCCTTCTTTTAGTTTCAATCCTACAACATGGTCTATGTTTTTGCACTTTTCTGACCTGCTAATTGATCATTTTCTTTCTTTTTTTCTCCTTAGAGATTTCAGCCACCGGTGTTGATGTCTTCATATGCTGAAACATCATCAACTAGAGATGCAATTAACACAACGTCTTTTCCAGTTACCACCACAATGCATGAGGTCTCCCAGTCTGCAGGGGGCTCCACTGATGTTTCCATCCCTGGAGTTAGTATCAAACTTTCAGGCCAGCGATCCTATCTACAGAGCCTGGAGCGGAGTAGCCGAGCGTGGGTGTTGTCTTCAGGAAAGTCTCAGGCTGCAGATGATGTTTGTGGTCCTCGAGAAAATGACAGCAGCAACATCTGGTATAATCCTATCCCCGAGGAGGAGGATGGAGGAGGTCCCCCTAGGGAGGAGGAGGTATGGAAAAGAAGGGATGAAAAGATGGAGGTTGTTCTCAAAGGAGAAAGTTGTAGCAGTGACGGTCCACAGGAGGATGCCAATCCAAGTGTCAGTCACAAGAATGACGAAATCAAGGAAGAAATCCCTGGTAAGCTGTTTTTTCCACCAGTTGTATGGTTACAGTTGATTGCTCATTGATTATCTGCCTCTTGCAGACTCCCCCACCTCAGACTCGAGCCCCACCTCCTTGAAGAAAGGGGGAGGCACTGGTAGTGTGATGGAAAGGTTAAGGGCTCCCGGTACTGTTAGAAAGCTTTCTTTAAAGATGAAGAAACTTCCTGAACTGCGGCGAAAACTCAGTCTACGTTCACATTCCCGTACTCATCGCCAGGCCAACAGTAGCAGAGAAGGTGGGGAGGAGCCAGCCGAAAAGAATGCAGCCTCATCCCCAGTGCTAGCAAACCAGAATGTCATCAGCAGATATCATCTGGACAGCTCCACGCCGCCACGCCGTCCACTGCGACGATCATCCAGACAACGCTCTGCCAGCAAAGGAGGTCTCTTCTTCCTCTTGTTGATTTCCAGCAGTCTAGGCACCTTGAGTGCCTTGCTGCACCCTCAGGTCACAAGTTTTAAAATACTTTTTAAAACTTTATTGAGATAGAATTGTACCCTAGATCAGTAGATTCACTAAACATGACCCCTCTATCTATAGCACACAAAGGAAACTGTAACATCACAGGAAAAAACATTTTCAGGGATGCCACAAAAATTACAACAACCAATTAATTAAAATCCCATGTTTAACCCGCTGTGTCGCAGCCTAAGCCTTGCCAACTTTATATCATCTTACCCTGAGACATCCAATAAAATACTCGTCTGCTCTATAGTAAATGGCCTGTACTTAGATAACGCTTTTTTTGAAGTCAGGGGACTTGACCAAAGCACTTTGTAATCAGTCATTCACCCATTCATGCACACACTGATGGTAGCAAGCTACATTGTAGCCACAGCTGCCATGGGGATCACTGACAGAAGCAAGACTCAGGCGCCATCGGGCCCTCCAATCACTATTAATAGGCAATGCGGGTGAAGTATCTTGCTCAAGGACACAAGGACATTGAATTGACAACCCTCCAGTTGCAGGGCAAACTCATGCATCCAACACCATTGTTGCCCCGCAAAAACTAAAGCGCTCCATTTTACCAAAAGGAACTCTTAAAATGATTGTGCCTTTCTTTAGGCTGGCCTTGGCATCAGCCATTCATTCCCACATGAGCTGTTACCCACAGAAAACCCACAACATACCCAGTCCCTCCGAGTTTGAAAAGTATCATTAAAATATCACTAACTACATCTGTTCTTGTCTTGCATCCTCCACCCTTTTAAAAAATTAGCAAAGACAGAGAACTAGGACAAATCACTACATATTTAATACCTGTCTTCTCTAAAATGAGGTCTCCTTTTTCTTTTTTTTTTCTCCTTTGATGTTCCTTTTGCCTTTTTTCTAAATATCTGTACATGGATTATGTAAACTTCAATGTGGACAGCAGTATCCCCACAAAAACAAAAGCATATTGGTATATTTATGTCTTTCTGGGGCTCACACGGTTTATTCCAATCTGTAGATTCAAAACATTCCTGTGGCATATCTAAAGCTTTCTCTGAACGCATGCTCAGGGTTCTTGTAATCAAATGTTTTCTCTGAAGAAGGCGCTCATACAAAAGGAAGAAAAAGACCACCATGCCAAAAGCAGGCTAAACAAAGTAGGTGAATTAATTCCTTGTGTTAAACAAACCCTTTTAGTATTTTCCCTGGTGGGACATTTGACAAGCCGTTGAATCCTGAGAACCAGAGAAATTTGGTTTTAAATCTCCAGATATCTCAAATCTTTTTGGATGTTAAGTGCGTAGTTTAGCAATAATTGAGCAGATGACTTCCTATCCACTGCCAGATCTCTAAAATGGTATATTATATTAAGCAATAACACTGTTAAACTGTTATGAATAATATTTTGAGTGAAAACCTCTTGTAAACTGTTCAATATCTGAGTTCCAGAGATGATTAGTTAGAATGAACCGTTTTAGGTTGCACTATCTGCTCTTGACAGGCACAGCTTGTTTGGCGAGAGGCATTTGAATTAGGGGAATTCTACTAACCGTGCCCTTGGGATTTCTTGAGGATAGTTTTTTTAAATATGGCCCTATAATGGTCAATGGAAGAGACAATTTAACATCCTTTTCCCTCCCCTATATAATATCAAGTCAAAATCTGAAGTCTTGACCAAATAAATGGAACCTGAAGCACTTGTATGGATGAACCAGATGGTCGTGGCCTGTACGCCATCAAAGAACTGACATAGATTTGTAAATGTACACAAAAACCATCAAACTGCAGAATGTGAATAACCATGTCTGTTCATTTGATTAACCTGTGGACATTTATTCTTCATGGCGAATCCTAAGACCTAATAAAAATATTTTCTTTCTACCAGGTTATCTTAGTGATGGCGATTCACCAGAGTTGCTGCCCCGGCAACAGGCTGCTGATCTCACAAGGCTCCAAGAGGTCCCATGTGATGTTAGTTCATTTCGCCTGTACGTAGGGTCAGATCCACCACGATGCAGTCAGCGTGTGACGGGATTACTGACTGTCCATCTTCTCGGCCTTGAAGAAATGAAGAATAGCAGGTAAAACTAGAGCTGAAAAGGGTCTCATACTGATTAATACAGGGTTTTTGGTTTTCTTGGGGTCTTGAAGCCAAATTCTGAGAATCTACCATTAAATGAAAAGTGTGTTTTTAAATTCAAGTATGTGTCCATTGACCTTTTTAGAATTTTATCTAACTCAAGCAAAAGACAATAATGAGGGGTGGGTGGATGGGGGTCAATCATTAGCAGCCATTGGACCAGATGCAAGTGTATCTGTTTATACTCCCAAACATCTCTCATCAGAAATGTTATTTTGCCTCAGGAGTACACATATTTTTTAGTTCTGGTAGTCCTTATTGTCTCTTTTTTTGGCCCTAGGTCAGAGGACAGTAAAGAGATCTTCTTGGCCATCCAGATCGATGGGGTGACAAGAGCCAGGACTGCCCTTTTGACCCTAAAAGGCCACAACCTGCCATTAAACCACACCTTTCACCTGGACTTGGAGAGGGCCCGGCAGCTCCGCATCGTAGTCTTAACACCAGGTAAGAAAACCTGGTTTAACTTTGGCTAACAGCTGAATGAGTGGATGACAGATAGCACTTATGCGGCAGCAAAGTGGGAGATTGAGTGATTCGACCATCTATGCCATCTTAGCTGGAGAAGAAAATACAAAGAGGTTCTGGTGAAATATTAACCCTGATAACCCAAAAAGAAGACACTAAGAACAACAGATAGGGCTAGAATTAAATTTAAATAACAACAAGAATGCTCACCAGAAATTACTTCCTTTAAGAAGATGAAAATAAAAAAGAATAAATCACACACTCAGACAGTCTTCAGTTGATAATCCTTCTGCACTCACATTCATTCCAAACAGTCCCACAATGGCAGAGCTGGTAGGAGCTCAGGCCCCAGCTCATGCTCTGCTGGTTGCTGTTTAAAGTCCCTCTCTATCATAACATTTTTTTTTTCTTTTATATACCTACCTAGTCTGTTGTGTGTGTCTCTGTCTTTCTTTGCCATGTTTCTTATATCTTGGAGCTAACTGTGATGTGGAAAAATTTTGCTTCTTACTTTACTTTGATTTGCAGTAGCATATGAAAACCAGAGGGGTATTTCATAAATTTCACTTGGAAAAGCCAGACTTGGACACCCTGTTGCGATTCGAGTTAGGCACAACATCTTGCTTAATGTCCCTAAGGCAATACAGGTTTAACTAATCAGTGTTGCCACACACATAAGCAGACCATGCAGTCAATCAGGAAGTTTATTAAGAAGCCATTGTGAAACGTGCATGTGTACCATATTTCAGCAGCTGCTTGGTAGAACCATATCAAGAGTTTAAAAATGTTATTAAAAAATGAAAGAGAAATACGGTTGCCGTCAATAAACCAGGGAAAAACCTATTTCAAAATGGAAAGCTCTGAACAATCACACTGTCTTTATTCCAAGAAGGTATCAGCAAGGTTTAAGCAATTGAAATCTGGACCAGATTTTCTCATTCATGACTATTCATATCAATTAAATTGCAGACACAAAAATAAATAGTGATGTAACAAAGACCAGGGGAGGGCTGCCTCTGTCGGACTACCTGCTCTACCTGCAGTGTAGGTCTATGCAACTTTCCAGGCCTATGCGTGTTGGGACATGATGATCTGACCTTTTTTGGCGAGAGAGCTGAGATGGTTAAGTTAAATAAACCCTCTCTAGAAAATCTGTACTGTCCATGTATGCGTGTCTCTGGGAAGATAAAGGTGTCATTTCAATCCTGAAGAAAGGGGATGCCAAGATCTCCTTAAAACTACAGCTACTTCAGTTCATACATCCTTCTCTATAAACAGACAGACCATTTCTGGCTCACATGCACAACTGTGAGGGTATCTAATCGGCCAGAATCCAATAGTTCAAAGATTGCGTGGGAAAAATGAGCCTGGAAAAGCCATCATACTGTAGCTGTTAGAGAAGGGAGACCCATCAATCTGCCCATTATCAGTGAAAATTTAAAATCTCTTAAAAAATGGAAAGCATCAGTAGGCCTGCAGAGAGAGCAAATTAATTGTGGGTTTGGATGATAACTTTATTCACCTTCTGCCTGTGTGTGAACCACTTGGTCACACAGAACCAGCTTTGAGAAACAGTAAGGAAATGGTTTGAGGTGATTAAAGAAGCCCTGAGGGACTGTTTAAACTACACCATGTGGGATGAACTCAGATATCCTCATGAGAGGACAATAGTGGAATGACAAAAATATTGTGACCCTCGTACAAGTATGGTGTTTTTCCACCAAGCCCTGGATGAATCTTGAAATAAAAGCTCTTAATTAGAAGTAGAGGACCTTGAGGTTAAGAAACTAGGAAGACTTGAGAAATGTGCAGAAGGAATACAGAAAAACATCAGAGATGTAATGAGAACATCCACAGGAAGAGGACCAAGGAACAGCTGCACCAAAACAATATTACAAATGTTGGGAAATATTTGAAAACACTCTAAAGTTAAAAAACTCTAAATTAATTCTGAAAATTCTAAACTGACAGACTCTATGTGGTCTTGACTTGGGGAAAAGGCTGGGCCAGTTTTTTCAAAAGTTTGACCTTCAAAGTTGGTTAAAGTTGATTATGATTCTGCTGAGATCGTTTTCAATGCAAGCAAAACTCCTAAAGACCTTTGAAACTTTTGTGCCACCACCCAACTTTTTTGGTCTGCTTTGTTAGAGGCAGCAGTTTATCTGCAGCAGAGAAAGTGATTGGATACACTTATTAGGGGACCAGCTCTGTCCTAGGATGTCCTCTGTACACAGTGCAGCAGGTATTAGACAGAAGGGCTGCATTATTTATTTGCACTGTTTTAATCTACTATGTGTCTTACAGATGTTTATAAAATTGACTCATTTTTTTACCTGCTCTGGAGGTGCTTTATTCTGTAATCATGCTTTTGTCGTTATCCCATTTTTCCCATCTGGCAATGTCCCAGTCTGGGTTTGAGAGAGCAGGAAATAATAGTTCTAAAATAGTGTCTAAGTAAGACTAAAACCTGTAGAGAAACCATGAACTGAGGTATTTCTAAGCACAAAGAGGAAAATCTCTGCGTACAGAATGCAAGGTTTGCCTGATCCCCTTGACCTTTTAAAAAGACAAATTATCTTTCCCACGGCGTAGCTTTTTATTAGGAAGTCTTTGTGTCATCACTTTTTGGTTTTTGTTTTTTTTCTGCAGCTCCTCCGCCAGCATTTAGTGGAGTCAAAACAGAAATGAATTACTCTTCCAGTGGTCCAACCCGGAACCGAGTGTGTTGCTTGGGTGGGGTCTCCATCCCGCCACTTTTTAAAGGTAGACAACAACATTCTGCCTAATGCTTCTTTTTTAATTAATGAGAAATGATTATATTTCAGCTGAGGCTGAAATATTAATGTGCATTTATGTTCCAGGGAGTCGTTGTCAGCAGCTCTGCTTAAAGCTAGAGCCCAGAGGTCTTCTCTATGTCAAACTTACTCTGCAGGAAAAATGGGAGACACAGGTAAACTAGATTGAGATATATATAGAAATGCACAAATACTGCTATTACAAAGTCTCTGGACCACCTAGGAGTCACTGGTGAACATTTGTGTCAGCAGCATGGAAGGGATCAATCAACACCTTCCAACGTGTTTGGGGTTGAACTCCACCACCTGGTGGAGAAAGAAGGATCTGCATCTCCAGTTCCTCTGCTGATCCAGAAAACTGTGGCAGAAATAGAGAGACGTGGACTGAAGGTAACTCTCAGCTACTGTGAGAACTTTTTGAAAAATTTCCTGGATATAGGATACCAGCTCAAGACATAATGCAAATTGGGTTTCTGTCAGGTTGTGGGTCTGTACCGACTGTGCGGTTCTGCTGCCGTAAAGAAGGAACTCAGAGACTGGTTCGAAAAGAACAGTTCAGCAGTGTGTCTATCAGAGGAGCTCTACCCTGACATCAATGTAATCACAGGTCAGTGAGCAGACCTAGGACCAGAGCCTGGTTCTTGTTCAGTTCTTTAGTACCTGAATCTTATTGAACTCCTTTTTCACGAGACTTGAACAAAGACTTGGGCCTAAGTACTGCACCTGAAGTAGATTTGAACTACTGGACTAGATGATCAGTGGACTGACGTCTTTGACTGATTAACTCATAAACTGATGGTTTCCTATGATCTATATTTCAGCTGTGGTTCTGAAGCAATGCCATGGTATAACTTGTAACACCCAAAGGTTATCGAATTACCTGTTTTATCTATTAAGAGTGAACAAGGGAGGAATCAGATGACTGATCGCTGGACTCGGTAATCTGACTATTGAGTGACCTGAATCTGGTCACTGAAAGACATAGTTGGAACTCGACTTTTGTGATCCAGACTTTAACTTGACTTGATTATTCTGTTTTCTACATGGCGATTGTACTTTTATTGTAAAGTGTTTTAGGATAGTATTTGTTGTGAATTGGGGCAATATAAATGAACTAAGTTCAGTCACCTGAAATGGACCCGGTTGTTTTTTCCAGGTATTCTGAAGGACTACCTGCGGGAGCTCCCATCTCCACTGATCACTAGGACTTTGTACCAGGTGGTCCGAGAGGCCATGACACTACAACCCCCACCTGAGACCCCTGACCCCGAAGTGGCCCAGTGCACTGTTAAACTTCTATCATGTCTTCCGGAACCTGAGAAGGTAGCACTGAGTAGTACAACCATTACTGCCATTCAACAGAACACGGATCAGTGTGTGTTAGGCAACTGGACTTGAAGTTTTCTAGAAGTTCTTTCACCTCTCATCCAAGATGCTTCTTCAGTTCTAACTGATGCAGGAGAAAACAGATAAATATACTGTTAGTGTGTCCAAAAATTAGGGATGGTGGAGAAAAGAAACAAAAGGTGGCTCTGACGGGTCGTTAACTTGCTTGTTTTGTTTCTTTTCTCCCCCGTCCCTAATTCTTTGCCACACTTACAGTATATTTACCTTTGCTTTCTCCTGCATCAGTTAGAACTGAAGAACCTTCACAGATATGACTTTCCTTGGATTAAAAAACTGGTCTGGCACTATACAGTAGCTGTGCCTTAACAGAGTCTGACAACCATTTGTCAAGAGTCCAGGAAATCTAGCTTCCAAATCTGAACAATAATTATTAGATATCTATCACTGATCAGTTTTCTCGTTAAACCTTTTCCTCCCCAGGCCACACTCTCTCTCCTGCTCGACCACCTCAGCCTGGTAGCATCCTTCAGCTCTTTTAATAGAATGACACACCAGAACCTGGCTGTTTGTTTTGGTCCAGTACTCCTGACGCCAACTCAGGAGGCTTGTAGAGGAGGAGCAGAAAGAGGAACAAGTAGGGTGGGAAGAGGAACAGGGAAGGCTTTTGGTCCTGTTGAGGACATTGCAAACGCGGTTGACTTCAAACGCCACATTGAGGCCTTGCACTATCTGCTGCAGCTTTGGCCAGGTTACCCTCTGTCTTCTCTCTCTTATTGTTTTCTTTAAAACATTCATATTTTAACATCGTCATGTTACTCCTTAGTGCCGACCAAACAAGTCCCAGCAGACGACTCCCTTCTCCCATGCTACCCAACCCTTAGCCAGCACCTCCAGGTCCAATCAAGCTACGGATTGGGTCTCCTCCCCAATCCAGGGGAGGAAGTGGTGGTGTCACGGCGAGGGCGTGGCGGGTTGGCCCGGCTGGAGAGTCCACCATCCATCAATAGATATGCTGGAGACTGGACTGTCTGTGGGCAAGACCTTCTCTCTGAGTATGAAGCTGACTATGATGAAGTGGCAGGAAGTGAAAGTGAAGGAGGTAAGGTCTTTAGAAGTACTGAGGTATAGACTTTGTTCAAAGGATTCAAATGCCACCAAATTCCATTGCTTCACAGGTTATTTCTACTTTTCTTGTTTCAGGCAGCAAAGAAGAAGAGGAGGAGCACAAGGAAGCCTGGTCATCAGGAGCAGGGGGAGGTCTTTTTGTGGATGAGTTCATAGATTTTGATGCTCCGTTTAACTGTCGACTCAGCCTGAAGGACTTTGACAACCTGATTCATGATTTGGACCGAGAGCTTGCAAAGCAGATCAACATCTGCTTATAGACATGGTGGGGAGGAACAGAAAGATGAAGAAAACTGCAGGGAAGAGTCCAGAATTGATCTGATCAGCTAAAATTCAGATTCTAACATTTGGTCATTTTTCCAAAAGGGATGGAGGCCCTTTTCTGCTTTAAACTGTTATCTTGCACCTTTGAAGCCATAACTTTTCATAGATGAAGTGAACAGACTCTAGACATCGTCTCTCTGCTGCATCAGGCAGTCTGGAGTCCCACTCTGAGAAATCTCTGGCTGCAGGCGTCACCAAGTTTCACTCATTTTCACTGAACCCAGGTCACAAGAAAGCAAAGAAATATCTGGTGTTACAACCAAACCCTAACCCTTAACATAGACCACATTTACAGATGAAGTCATCCCTTTATACATATTTCGTCAAAGAGGAAAGTGGACTTTAGTCTTGAATGTTTCTGAGGTGTTTCCAGCATCTTGAGGGCACCATCTGCAGCCAAGAGTTCTTGAAGGCTAAGGGGAAAATGTGGGGGGCTTTCAGGGTTTTGCCGGTACAGTTTTTTGTCACTGTGAGTTTGATTTGTGTTTGTACTTGATGTTGTTGGCAGTATTATTTTGTTTTGTTTTGCACGCACTAAGTGAGCACTTGTTTTTTTTTTATAATTATCTTTTTATAAAAATGATGTAACCAAAGATTTAAAGCACAGCTCCTGTTTGAGCAACCACAGCTGCCTGTTTTTATTCCAAAAAACAAATAATAAACATTATTATTATTATTGATTACATTTTTACATATATATTTTATTATAGACAAACATGAGGCGAGATGTTTATGATCTTATCCTGTGATATTACTATGGCGCAGAATCTTGATCTTCCATCCATCAAGCTTCTTTGCTTATCAGATCATGGGGTAGCAGCCTTAGAATGGAGGCCCAGACTTCCTTTCCCCCAGCCACTTGGGCCAGCTTCACTGGGGGAATTCCAAGATTTCCCAGGCAATCAAGGAAAAAATGTCTATTCAGCATGTCCTGGGTCTTCCTTTGGGTCTCCTCCCAGTGGGACGTGCCCGGAACACCTCACCAGGGAGGCATCCAGGAGCCATCCTAACCAGATGCCCAAGCTACCTCAACTAACTCCTCTCGATGTGTAGCGGATCTGGTCTGAGTCCTCTCCGAATGACTGAGCTTCTCGCTCTATTTCTATGGGAGAGCTCTGACACCCAGCGGAGAAAACTCATCTTGGTCACTTTATCCAAGGTCTCATTCTTTCAGTCATGACCCAAACCCATAGAGGGTAGGAATGTAGACTGACAGGTGAACAAGAGCTTTGCCTTTTGATTCAGCTCTCTATTTACCACATCAAACCGGTACAATGCTTGCTTCACTGCAGATGCAACACCAGTCCGCCTTACCGTCTCACACTCCATCTTTCCCTCATTCGTGATCAAGACCCTGAGATAATTATGGTTCTCCATAGGACTTTCTCCCCAATCTGGAGAGGGCACTCTATACTTTTTTTTTAGCTTCAGACCTTGGACTTAGATTGGAAGCACTGATCCTCATCTCATCTTTGATTTTTTTAACATATTCATATTGGTGAGTTAGCAGACTGTTTCTTAAGGGAACAACTCTTTAGGAACTTTCTAATATCATAGTGAGCAGTTTCAATTTATTACTGTTATTTGCCCAAATGTTTGACTGATGGTACAGAAGACCCCAAAACACATTTAATGTCATACAAGGTAAACAATAAAAACAAAATCACAGTTAGCCCTCAGTGTGTCTGACAGGACTCTCCTCTTTAATCTGACCAACTGATGATATTAACTTTGTAAAGCCAAACACAGCCACCACGCCCCTGACCGTTATCCGGATCATCACCAAAATGTAATCATTTGTCAATGGTTAAAATAAGCCTCTTCTGTAAATTTAGGCAAACATCTGACCAACACTTCTACAGTTATTTTGAAAACAGTCAGACAAAAAAAAAAAACAAAGGGCGATGAAAACATAACCTTATTGGCGGAGGTAATGAAGAACATTCAAGACAATCCAGATCATCCTCCCTCAGAGGACTGTTAAAAATAAAAGTGTCTTCAATTAAAGGTTTTACTAGAATTGATCCAAGACAGGCCAAGATAGAAGATCCGTCCTGGTTACAGCATCTTAAACAACTAGTTAAAAACAACAAGTATAAAAGTTATACAAAACTAACGTTTGATGTTTCTATTCTTAATTTTGGAAACGGTTGGAGTTCGTTTTATCTGCATTTGTAAGCTAAAAACTCGGAGGTAGAGAAAAAACTCCCTCTATTCACAACAGTAACGTCAGAGCTACTTCTGAGACTTTTTGGTTGGTTTCCAAAGCCATCCTCAGTTTGCGGAGTTTCTTGCCTACTTAAGGACAAGTAGAGCATTTTAAAGCCCCGCCCCGTCGTTTGTTTTTACATTTTTCTTCTCTCGTGGCGACGAGAAGGATGTGACCCAGTCCAGACAGGCTTCTCTCGTCCGCGTTTCCTATTGGAGGAAAGCATTACGGGCTGACGTCTCTGAATTCTGATTGGCTAATCTGATCTCTGTATCTTTCCGAGCAGCTGAAGGGGGGCGTGTCGAGGCGCGCTCACAGACAGAAGATGGCTGAAAACCAGAACGAGGAAAAAGAGTAAATAAAGTGCAAATTCTACCAAAATGCCAGGGAACTGAGGGGAGAACCGTTCCTGGAGCTGCTGCGGTCCAGATCCGCCGGAATTTACCGGAAGCCACCGGATACTTCCGAGCGGAACTTCTCCATGAAACGCAGCAGGTGAGACAAAATCTATCTGCGTAACAACAGGACACAAACTGCAGCGTGAGCGTCAAAACAACAACATAAACCCCCAGCAGCGGGAATGGGAGCCGACCATAGATCACACCCAGCTAATCGTGACATACAAAGCTTGAGATTGTTAATCAAAATAAGTTGATTGGAATCATTTCATAGTAGATAGTTCCGAGTATGATTAAAAAAAAAACCTTATGATATAATTTTACACTCTAATTATGAAATAAAAAACGGCAGAAGTTGAACCAAAACAATGAAAAAGTCGAGAAAACGGTTACCTCGGGAGACACAAAAGATATCTTATAAAGAAAAAGGTTAAATCAATCTATTGAGGCTAAAGTTGTTCCGTCTTATTGGTTCTGAACAGCGATGGGTTCCTGGGAAAATGGACCATCCCATAAAAACAACCCAGAGACCCATGCAGGTTGATCAGGAATGCTGTGAGCTTTACCCATTATTGGAAATGTATCCAGCTCTATATCTCACCTCCATCAGAACCATCATCCAAAGTTTACCTGACCCAGTTAGAAGTGGCTAACTTTGGACCTGTGATAGGGGAATTAAACATCTGCAATCTACTCATTTACTGAATTATTTATGTGTTTAAGATTTTAGGGAAATTTGGCCCTTCTGTACAATAAATACATTCTAATGTTTATATTTTTTTCTTTGTGTTCAATCTAGACTCCGGACTCATTCTGGTCCTTATCAGTTCAACATTTATTGAAAAGGCTTACCTTTTATTTGTTTTTTTCTTAAACAGGACAAAATGTATCACATTTTTCCAGAATTGCTCAATTCTCTGTTCTTAGGACGACTTAACTGAGCCAATTAAAGAGCCACATAAAAAGAAAATCTGTTTATCTGACTAATAAAGTGCACTTTACCACCGTAAACACAGATGCAATAGATATCCACTTCTCTCTGTGGAAAACAAAGACTTCCAAATCATTAATTTGGTATGGAGCACTTTAACCGCAGCCACAGCTGAGAAAAAGTGCTGTGCATTAGGAATAAAAAAGATCAAATCAAATGAAAAAAATAAATAAACACAGCAATATGAATAATTACAAAAACATTTAAAAAACATAATAAAACAAAGCAGCAAAATAGATTTATCAACTAATATCATTTTTCAGGTTGAAGGTCAGTGATTAAAAATACATTTTTAGATTTAACTTAATATTAAAGCTGTGAGGTTAATTCACATACAAGGTTGAGGTGGTTTTATTTTGCTATCTAACAAAGACTGAACAAAATTACAAGTCTAAAAGATTAAGAAAGTCTTAATCACTAACAATTAAAACCAGATCCCTGTAAAAAAAAAAAAAAGAAAAAATCTTGGAATATTCCAGAGATCTGTAAGCATCAGCAAAGGGTTGAGCAAGTGACACATAAGTCACAACAGTATTGAAACTTCCTCAGAACCTCAAATAAATGATCCAAACTCTCAAAAAGTGGAGCAGAGAACACTGACAACACAATATTTACAAGTGGGATCAAATTGAACATATTTTAAAATGAATTTATTTTCCTTTAAACTGTTGGCCTCACAAGAGTTTGATAAGTTCAGTTGGTCTGATAAGTCTGGGATCCTCTAAGAAACCTGTAAGACTCTTAAGTCTCTCTTTTATTTTTAGACTTTGAAAATCATATAGTGTCACCACCTTTTGGAAAACCCGCTATTTGACATGAGACGAGCTGTAAGAAAAGCAGAAAAGCAATCTGAGGTAAAATAACCTTCGGCAAGACAGATGGTTCTAACGTTGGAGACGGTGAAGCTCAATGTTGACTGCAATATTTTAGCATAATTAGTTAACATCAAAGCAAAGGAGACGGGCAAGAAAACCCTGGACAGATCAACATTATCTGCAGCCAGAGGCAGAATAATGAGGGTGACAAGTTCACACACATTACATCACACAACTTATAAAACATTTTCTTTGCTAAATTGGTGCAGTGTTAACTGATTGTCTGAAACAAAGACCCATCTTATGCAAGCAGGAGTTAAATGTACCATATATCCTTATTCAAAGCAAAGCAAATTATGTCTAACAATGTTCAACTACTTTTATCATTGAATTCACACAAAATCCCTTTAACTACATTTGTTATTCAAAATTCAAAAATGTTTGTCGGTGGAAAATGGGATGTAGTCCCTGTAGGGAAGGGACCTTTTACTTTGCAACAAACTGCAATCTCCATTTGGTCACTTGCTGAGATTGATTGTCAGGTTGTTGCTAGTTTCTACTGCATTAAGGTATTGACTATACCGCAATCCCTCCTCCTGTGCAGACAGGGCAGAATGAAAAACTATCTCGATATTAGTTCCAATTAGCAACTGAGTAATCTAAGTAGTTCTTCTCTGAAAAATGTATCCACATCTTTTAGAACAGTGATTTGCAACCAGCGGTAGTCGTACCCCTAGTGGTTGGCGAGTGCATTACAAGGGGTGTATAAAAATGTCTTATTTCTCAGGTAATTAAATAAGATGGGGGCTGGGTTTTGTTCTGCTTTTGAGGACCCAATTGAAGAAATAAAATAACCTTTACCATCCAAAAAGTATGTTTTTTTTTCATATATTTTGAGTTTACCTTCAACTTTGACACACATCAAAACAAAGGAGAGGAACAGACAAGTAAAAAAAAGTAAAAAAAAAAAAAAAAAAAAAACAAGTCAAAAAGGGTTGGGAACCCATGGTTTACTGCAATAAACATTGGAATACTAGAAGTACTATCTGCCGCCTGTCATCTGCCAATAATTTACAGTATTACGCCTTTTTACAGCCAATTAAAGTCTGTTAACCTGTATTGATATCAAATTCTAGCATATCTAGTTTGCTTTATTGTTTTTTGTCATAAAAATCTACCATTCATATTGATTCATATTAAAAGCTTTATATTTCATAATTGAAGACATCCAATTTCATCATAAATATTAGATCATAAAGAGTCCGTTACTCAGTTAATGGTTTGGAGGCTTGATACTTTTTAAAGTCACCTTCCAATCACCGATGGCAATCCTCTGGGCCCTGCAGTGAAAAGAAGCAGAATTGAGTCAGGAGTGCCTTTTCTGACAAAATAAAATCATTAACATTCACAGCAGCATTAATGATTTGTAGTATTTTGTTTTTCTGACCTCAAATCTCAGTT
Organism: Jordanella pulchra; assembly: GCA_034780135.1. Taxonomy (NCBI): domain Eukaryota; kingdom Metazoa; phylum Chordata; class Actinopteri; order Cyprinodontiformes; family Cyprinodontidae; genus Jordanella; species Jordanella pulchra. The sequence goes on along the minus strand of JAUZNJ010088212.1, from coordinate 5,490 downwards.
CTCCATCATGCCTGTCGACATGGCCTTCAGGATATGCTTTGCCAGCTCTCCTCCACTTCACTCCTTCCTCGGTAACCATGACAAACACCGGTACACATCAGCTACCGTGTCCCCAAGTTGTCAGCCACTGCGTCCGTGCCTGTCCTCTGGATGCTGTAGTCCTGTCTCCATGGAAACCCCAGCCCCTGCAGAAAATGTGCCGCTGAAGAATAGCCAGAGGAAGAGCGTGGTGTTTGCCGACTCTCGGGGACTGGCACTCACCACCGTCTATGTCTACAACGAGGAAGAGGACGACCTGCCAGCTGAGCTGCAGTTCCACCTTACAGAGTTGGAGGACGCTGCTGAAGCACTGTGCCTGGAAGACGTCAAAGGTAGAGAAAAGCAACAGACATCAGTCTGATTGGTTGCTGTGTTACGCTCCAGGATGCAGTACTTTAATCCCTAACATTTCAAGTTTAGTCTAGTTTCATGGGGTGTTCCTCCTGGTACTGTCCACTGACTCCTGCACTTTAGGACACATTCCAGAAAACATGTTTTACTGGGGCTTGTTTTTACACTCAATAATGTCCTCATTAATTATCGAAAAACACTCTCTGAGATTAGTTTGTCCAGTTAAGTCTGATCCCTGAACTTCTCTTAGATCGCTTGTATGTTTCAAGATATTCCACTCTGCAAAGGAAGAAACATGTAAACGTCTACTGGTCTTTTTCTGAGGATCTCAGTTCAGGGATATGGTTGATATGGTTTAACTCAATATTGGGGATTTTCTGATATTTCAGTATACATCACAGTAAATACAGCATTTGTCATTGACTGATGTTTCACGTTTTCATGTTTTTTTTATAAGTTTTTGTTTTTCAAAGCTAATATAAATTGTTATGTTGGAGGATTTTTATTAACATTACAAAATATTTGTCATATGTTTCTAAAGACATCCTTTGTGGGAATTCTTGGCTGTCTTTCTAAGGCTTTTACTTTTTATACATGGATATTGAAATTGTAGCCATATCGTCCAGCCCTATAGTCACTTGTCTGCATTGTATCCCGTCACACAGGATTGACAGAATGAGCTACTAA
>JAUZNJ010088211.1:29076-42147 GCA_034780135.1 Jordanella pulchra | reverse complement strand
TTAAAGTTATCAGGAACAGTTTGGTTTTGCATAACTGTAGGGTACCTTGTTTATTTTAGCTAATGGTAGCGCTCCTCTTTAAATGACCTCCAAAAGCACTGAGGTTTGTGACAGTAACATTTCTGCAGCACATATACATTTTTAGAGCTCTTCTACATTATTCTCCCTGAGAACATTTTTTTATAAACAAAGAAAAAGAAAAGCTGGTAGCTTATCTATTAAGATTTTCTCGGGGTTTTTTTGTTGTTGAAAAAACCTCTTTCTTATGTAAATCTACAGCGATTCATTCGGTATGACGTCAAATATTCACCAGTTTGTTGTGGGACTAAAGGAGAAAAAGCTGCCAATTTACACAACCTCAGAAAAACTCTGCCAACTTGAACAACTGCAGACTCTGAGGTTTTATTGAGGCAATGAACTGGAGGTAGTCATTATTTTGTGTCCAAAGCAGAGAAACTAACAGATCTAGGTTTACAGAAAAGCCTTTTTTTAGCTCCTACTAGACAGTGTTTACAAATATGACGGGAAATGATCTGTTGCTACAAACAGTGTGAAGTCCGGTTCAATCGTTCGCTACAGCAACTCAAAACAAATTTGTCTGTAAAATGCCTGAACCCAACAGAAAACACACATTCATACAGGTTTATATCTAAAAACAAAAAAAAAAAAGCAGTCCCACTTCTGTATTCTGGAAAAAAGAAGAAATCTGAAACATCAACGTCTTCAGTGAAATGTATCATAATGAAAACGCTAAATACTCCAATAGAAGAGATGCAGCAGCACTTCTATTATAACATGAATTTAGTCTTTGGAGATAAAGTCAATCTGCATGTCTGACCTTATAACTCCCTTTCCTCACTCTACAATATCTTGCCGCCGTCTGCAGGGTCAGCTGAGGATACGGTCTGACTACATCCAACAAGGCCTCCAACACAGCATTCCCCGCAGTCCTTTACTATCTTATTAAAGCTCATAGAGATGCTGTATTGACAATATATCAGCAATATATTGAGCAGCATGTTTTCCATGACCGGATGGACCTGGGATGCATGGAGAAATCTGCTGCTAGTCAATCACTAGCCTTAATGGCGCCATGCTCTACACGAAAAGCTCAATCATTAGCCGCCAAGTCAATGCAGCAAATGTTACTCGATTTAAAGCAAAAATAAATATTTATCAACAAACCAAACCTTAAAAATAAAAGAGTGGACGAAGATTTTCTCAGATATATCGGAACAATCTGCAACAAAGCCTGAAAAACGCGCCTCTTTAAACAGTCGTTCCGCATCTTCTGATTTGTTTTAATTTCACTTTAGCTTCTGCGGATATAGTAAGCAGTAGATCACAAGACGATCGCATTTATCTCAACAGATCTCTCACGTATAACGGCTCCGGTAACGTTGCCTTCCTGTGTTTACACTGTAGCTTCCAGTCCACTAAGACCTAACCATATCAACAACCCAGATTGCATTGCACAGGTGAAGGAAAGTCATCCTTAATGAGTGGAAAAAAAACATACAGTTAGGTTAGGATTAATTTTCATGCATCATAAACGGCAGTTTTTCAGGAAATAGGAAAATGACACCATATTTGGGCCAACATGTTCAACCCTTTGAGCAGGTATTAAACAGACTTTTTATGAGGCCCACATTATTATATTAAAAACATTTTTTCACTCAATTGGTTGGATGTAAAATGTTCATTTTAAAAGTTTTCATGAGGTTCAGGTGAGAATTCATCACGCTAAGCCTATAATTATTTTTCTTATGGCATTAAAATATTGATAAAACTCCTCTTTAAAAGGCAATTTTAGGAAAGAAAAATGCTTAAGCCCCACTGTGAAATGATCTGCACATTTATGATGAATGAACAAATCCTTAACACAACTATGAATATTTAATTATGTCTTTCACAAAGCTTAAAAAAAAAGAAGAGAAAAAATGTTTGAAGCGTTTTTTTTCCCCGTCTCAGAATATGTCCTGAATTTAATTACATTTTCAGAGAAGCCAATGGTCTTCAAGGCCACAATTGCATCTTATATTTGTGAACAAAACCTGGTTGTTATGGTTTGCACAAAAGCCCCTCTGTAAAGGTGTTAAATAGTCTCTTGGAGCAACACACCCACAAACAAACATCAGATCAGAGCCGTATAAGGAGAGCTTTTCAGGAAAAAGACTGAGCAAGGCTGCAGGATCTCCTTTTGAATTTTTCCTTCTGATGGTCAACTGAAAAAGTGCGGCTGCCAGCGGTTGAACATGGATGGGAGTAGAACAGGAGCTATTTCTGGTGCAGGGAGCGTAACCGAAGAACTGACAGGGCAGCTGTGTTTCCACAGCTTCATGAAAGGAAGGAGGGAGAAATGATGGCATTTTTTTTTTTTTTTTTGTTTAACTGGCGTCACCCAAGCTTGCGGATTACACAAACTACATCCTGGGGGGTAATCCAAGAGCCCTGTAAAGAGAAGCTGTGACGTTATGTTGGGTATCAACAAGACTAAGGTGTAATAAAGAAGGATTTTCCCCAAACAGAACTATGTCAGTGCTTAATACCTGCCGATTATTTTCACACAGAAACATTAGTTCTGGTTCGTTTTAAGGTGGAATATGTCTGTTAGCAATAAAAAAAGATCTTTCAACCTAAAGAGGAGCATTAAACTGAACATTATACAGCACGTAAAAAAGAAAACAAGAAACAAACAAGTCATTAATAAAGCTAGAAGAGAAAACAACATTCAATTAAAAGGTAAACAACAGGACTGAAACGCCTAATTTGATCAATACACACTTTTTTTCAGATGTTTTTCATATTTAGACAAATCTAAATTGTTTTAAAGATGTCAAGATACAAGAATGACCCTGTCAATATAAAGTGAAATCTTGGTTTAGAAACTGTTCAATCTATCCTCCTTCACCTTTTTAATACCCAAGGTCTGCTTCAGGGATGATAGGGAACAATCACAACTGTTTCCTAAACATAACCGCATCAAACTGATCAAACTAGATCCCTTTCATTTATGCATAGACTAGGGCCTTCATTTCAGTATTGGATAATGAGTTTTTATTCACCAAAAGCGCATCAACAGAAATACATTCCTAAAAAGTTATATTTGTAATTAAATAATATAGTGAGCTTTTTTAATTCAAAGAAAGTGAGAAAGAAAAGGTGAAATATTGATATATTAAGCACATAAATTTTGGACCCTCTTATTCACATAACATGCTGTTTACTCGTTTGAACCATTTCTGCACAGAATATACGTAAGCAACTCCAAACCTGCTAGAATAACACATTAGCAACGTTTTTTTTTTTCCATGATTAAACATCTGCCTTTCTGTTTTACAGAGTGGGTTCAGTATAGTGCACAGTGTGCAGTCATTCACCTATTAGCATGTGATCCTGGCGATAAGTTCTAATTAAACGGGTAATTTGAGCCACAAGAAACTCATTATTGACTCAAACACTATAGACAGCAGAAACAACTTGGGTTTTCCCCAACTGATGTGAATCCAATGCGTAACTTTAACAAACATTAGCAAAGACATGTTCATTTGGGGGGGGAGGAAAAAAAATATGATGGTTTTATTTACCTCTGCTGTCCGGAGGGAGGGCGGCTTCTTTAAAGCCACTTTAAAAGTAGTTTCCATGGCTCCGGTCATTTTCATAGCTTCGGTTTAAATCCACTTTGTTTGTTTTTTTGTTAATTTCCCTGTTAACTCTTACACAATCTCACTTCTTCCCTCCAGGGTGCTCCTTAGTCGAGCTGAACAAAAATCCCATCCTCCTGGATACCGTGGTCGTGGAGTTAAATCCAAACGAACCGACCGGGAACTCCTTCTGTCGGAGGAAAAAAAACTTCACTCTCAGTTAATAAGCGGTCCCTGGTCGAACAAAAGCGGCTAAACGCCATTAAAATGTAACAGGAACTAATGTTTGTGTGATCTGTTCGCTTGTTTTGCCTACTATACGGGTAAAAAATAAAACTATTTCGGCAGTCAGCGTCAAATCCAGGAGTTCAGATTTTCTGATCCCTCCTCCAGAAGAGCTCAGAGTTGACGGCATCTGGACGTAGTGCTGCGTTCGTGACTACCGGAAAAATGACAGTCTAGTTTATACGTCTCTTGTTTTGTTTTGTTTTGTTTGTTAGTAAAAATCACCCCATGATATTCAATAAAACCGACCAGTGATATACGAAATTCAGTAAAATATAAAAGTCTATTTGCATTACTTCTTGTTTGTTCCCTTTCTTTAAATCGTTTAATCACATTTCTCCGTCAAAGGTGTTTGGTTATATTTTGAATTCCTGCAACAAAGCATTTTAGCCACATGTCAAATCATTGCACGTATTTCAGAAAAGAAATCTGGAAATAATAATGAAAAAATTTTCCTTTTTAGTTTTTTTTTTTATTGAGGAAACCAAAGCAGCCACGTATAAAACTAGAATTCATCAGAACCTATGACGAAATACATAATGAATTCCTTGCCTATTAATATATTCACCTAACCTAGCTGAATGTCTCAATTTCAATACCTCTTATGTCATCAACAAAACAATATATGATCAGCCCTTTTTATATACTGCACCTACTAAGGTTTTGCATTTTTGGAGGAGCAGCGGCCTGACTGCTGGTCACAGCATAACATTTGTGTCTTGGAGGGGCTGTATGTTGGCCAGTTCAAACCTCAGACTCACCCCTGAGTGATACACCGCGTCCCACAATGCTCCTTGGGTAGCTTCTCACTGCCATCATAAGGATGGAATAAATGCAGTGGATTAATTTTGTTGTATTGTTGATCTTTAGCCGGCAAGAGAGTTAAAATTCTGAATCCCATTGACTACAAGGGGAGTGGTTTGGGCACAATATGCAGAAAGCACAAATTTCCATAATGTCATTGGAGGCAGCAACACCTTCAAGGTATTTTGGTTACTTATGCTGAATTGTGTTTACTCCCAATCCTTTACATTTATTTATAGAATTTCCTTTTATCCATTTTAGTTTATATCCTTAGTTCTCACTGACTCTATATTCACGCATGCAGGACTCGATGCATTTTATGTATTTAAACAGTCGTCAGTACTGTAGCTGATATATTTAAGGAAGGGGAAAAAAGGACAAAAGTATCAGGCCATGTGTATATTAAAATAAATGGATCTCATTGTATTAATTACAATCATTTATTATCAGACTACTACTATGAAATGTTTGGGTTTTTTTTACTTTGACATATAATTTTCCAGAATGACTGATTTATTTTTATTTTCTTTTTGTAAAAACTCAACAAACAGTTGAAATGAGGCAAAAACAGCTTCATTTAATTAAGGCTTAAGTCCTGTTTCTCTCCCATACATAGCTCTCTCTTTCAGTCGGTTCCTTTGTTCGGTACAGAGCTGCACACTTTGAAGAAAAATACTACAAAACTTGAGAATAATTGTGCTCTACATGCCAACAGGAATCCTACCTAGTCTGTGAAAAACAGTTTACTGCTGCATATAATGACCCTGGTATAGAAAACTTTTTATCAATCTGCATGTATGATCTGATTAAGTTGTCTCCACAAAGTGCATTGAGATGTGTTGTAAATAAGTTGAATTGAAATACATTAAAAAAAACTATGAAGATCAACTCTATTGACTTCTGTGGCAGTAGATATTTAATTATAAAACAGCATTTTATTTGCGGTTTTGCCAGATGAAACGACTGGATTCTGATAACGGTGTTTAAGCTCTGAAAAGCCAGCCTCCCCTGCTCCTCTAAAACACCCTGACTGCTCAACCTTTACAAAAATACAAAAGAGTTAAAAGTGGACTCAGCCTCAGAGATTCAGGATTGTATCTTCTGATCTTTTAATTCATTACTCAAGATGATACAGGACCTGGATAAAAACAGAACTCTTAGGTTGGCTTCTGTTTGAATTTACCAAAGACGGAAGGAAACTGACCCACAGCTGCTCGTGTGTGTACTGCCTGGGCTGCTGCTATGAAGCCATAGCATTTCATTCCTTCCTTCATTGCATAACTGGGGTGTGTTTGTATGTTTCCTTTACCTCCTGAGTAGGGGGCCTAAAGACTGGTGGGGATTAAGGGTGGGGAAGAATGTGAGGACTAATAGAAGTCCAGGCTCAGAGTAGAGCCGCTTCTCCTTCATATTGAGAGGAGTCAGCTGAGGTCGCTCGGACATCTTTTTCAGATGCTTCCCTCAGGTGTTCCAGGCACGTCCCACCAGGAGGAGGTCCAGGGGATGACCCAGGACACACTTGACGGACTGTCTCTCAGCTGGCCTGGGAGAAAGCAAGGCTGGAGGTGTCTGGCTAGACGGAACTCTGTGAGTCTCTGCTTAGACTGGTGCCCTCGCCACTCGGTCCTGGATGAAGCAGGAGACGACAACTACGAGTATATTGGTGAAGTGAAAAAAGGAAAGAGAAAACAGGAGAAAAAAAATGATAATTACTCATAAACAGAACAGGGTAAAGTTTGGAAATATTTCCCCATATTTATCCAGACTGGGTGTGGAGCATTTGTTTGGATTCCAATTAAGCAGCTCTGATGGATGTATAAATGGGCTGTAGAGAAGGTATCGAGTCCGTTTTGCTGTTAGTACCAAGGTAAAGGTGCTTGTGACCCAAAGCTGTGTTTCGATCCATTAAAAAAAAAAAAAAGGCTAATCTAACAGGCACACACCTAGGCATAGAGGCACGTCTTCTCTGAAATCTCTTGTTTTATAATACAAAAATGAAAGATTTTTTTGTAAGGCATTAGGTTTTATGAAAGAAAAAAAACCCAGAAATGTCAATTCTTTGCATTTTTATTGCACAACATTCCCAGAAAATTGGGAAAAAAATAATTGAAGGTGACTATTCATAAACACATTCTGTACAAAAACATGAAAAAAAGTAGTTTAAACAACCCATTACAGATAAGAGCAACTAAATAATTTACTCATGTACAAAGAGGGAGAAGCATATATATATATATATATATATAAATCTATAACAGCCATCTTGTACAAAGGTGGGCTGATATAGAGAAGCATCTTTAGTACACCAAAGCATTCATCAACAGAAACATTCATGCCTTCTTTCCATTAAGACTTGGATCATATTCAGGATACAACTTGGGTGAGCAAACCGAACCACTGTCCGCTTTTCAGCGTTACTGTGCGAGAGGCTGTTTTTTCATTGCAACAGAAAGCATTGTGTTAAGTTGATTCATTACATGACTTAAAAGCCTGTAGTCCACTTACAGCAAAGAAATAATTGTTGTAAATGAACAGAATAGTGGCAAAACTGGATTTTTCTACATTAGTTGAAAAGAAACAGATACTTTGACAAATGAGGACACTACTGTTTTCCTCCAGCAGGTTTTACTTTGTATGCAAACAGAGGTGCAAAAGTACCTCAAAAATCATCTCTCTGCTTACCTGGCATTAGTTAACTATCCAACTATGCCCAAAAAACTAAATCTTGCTGTGTTTTTTTTAATTTTATTTTGTGTAAAACTCTCAAAAAAAGTGAAAATAGTGTTAACCGTTAAAAAGCCAACAAGTTGCTCTAGTCTTCCTACTGTCCCAGACATCGAAGACGTAAACATAAAAAAGGTAACAAATGTAGAAAAGTGAGAAAATAGTTCAGCATTTTGGTTGGGGGAAGAAAAAAAAACACAGACAGTGGAGGTTTTAGCTTTCCCACAGTATTAAGGGGCCCTTCTCAGTCACTTTGATGCAAAAATACATATCTTCAGTTTTAGGAAATTGAACAGCCTTCCCTTTTCAAAGAACACAGCATATAGTCTACACAGTTGACATTCCTCTGATTTAAATTCTAAAGTTTACCTCTTTTTTTTGTGTTGGGCAACTGTTAATCAGTCATTGCCCATGAGATCTGAGGTAGTAATGTACCTTGGATAATAAAACCAAACACTTTTAGTCATTTTAAACAAGCTTCTTAAAAAAAAAAAAAAAAATGGGAAAATTAAGTCCATATAATTGAAAGAAATACATCTAAAAACAAAAGATAGATTAGGATCAGAAAAAAAAAAAAAAATCAGCATGGGGCACCTAATTAAGCCAAACTATTGATTTGTTTAAGTGAAGAAATTTATGTTGTAAACAAAAAGATAAAAATTAGATAAACATCACATAACATAAAAAAAACAAAACCCAGAGATATTTAGCTTTAGTCTCAACATGGTATCTATTTGTTTAATTTGCCATGTTCAGGATTGTACTGGAAATGAAAGCAGTTGAGTAATAAACATGATTTCTACCTGTAGATATCTTCAAAGTTAGTTTTCATTTGGATACATTTATAGTCTTTGGCTTTTGCTTCCGAAATAAAAAATAAAAAAGTTTTGTTAAAAAACACAACAAACAAAACAAAAACATTCAGTTCATATCAGAGAAGCTTCAGTCATCTGCTCTGCTTCATTTTAATTCTCTGCCGCCACCATGTGGTCAAATGTCACATTGCTCCAAAGTCAATGGTGTGAGGCTAAAACTCCTATGCTGGCTGTGAAAACAGGTCAGGTAGAGCTGTACAGCTATGGACGGCTATTTAGGAAGAGCAGAGAGGCGCCTTCTGACTGGTCTCCTCACTGCTTAGGAGCTGAACATCCCATAGAGTCTCATAATAAGATCTGGGCGACGTAAGGGGAATGAGTGCTAGCTACTGCCGCCAACAGTGGAAGGTCACTGGACTCAATCCTGCAAAGATAACAGAGCAAATATCAGGCGACTGTAAACATAAACAGCTGTGCTTCTTCACTGGGAGGAAGAGGAAAAACCAAAGTGCTTACCCCAACACCATGCCTAGCTCTTTCACATGGACTCTTGTCTGGCCTTTTAAATACTCAGCAAGCATCTTACTTTTAAAATAAATCTCCTGCAGGCGGTCCTCAAGGTGCATTATGCACTAATGGGAGACACAAGAGCAAGATAGTAGCAATTAGAGCAGGTGGACACCTTTGGAAAAATAAAACCCGTCATATCCACAAAGAATAGAGTGAGAACTTAAAAGCAGGGACATACAAAGTTAGGGGAAAGGTTTAGCTTGTAGAGCTGATAGGTGGACTGCAATATGTTGGAAACCAGGCTGGACACCAACACTTCTTTTCCTAACTTGGTTGGATCGGTGACTCTCCTCTGACTGCTGGCCACCTGGACTGTCCACTTGTCTGTGTCTGCTATAATGCAGACGGCCTCGGCAATAGGCTCATCCAATACAGGATGCTACACAGGACAAACAGAAGATGAGAATAATATTAAAGCAAAAAAGCTAAAAATAAAACCATTAAAAGACAATAATAAGGACATGTAGCATTTCGTTATTATTTTGCATGCTGTCTGTTTTCGATGTGGGAAATATCAGATTTCAGAAAAGAAGGATTTAAGACTGATTTTTATTTTGGATTTACCTGAACAGCATGGTTTAACTCGGTCATGAGGCTTTGCCGTAGTTTCTCATCACTTGGGATCCCATGCAGCACAAAGTCTGGAACATAGGTGGGGCAGAATCCTCCAAAGAGAGACCGACCAAAATTGGCGATGGTGGGCTTAGAGTAGTTTTCAACTAATTTTGCCCTGTAGCATTCAAAATAGAAAGTTAGCAGTTTACTTAAAAGTAAGAACCAAACTGTGTGGGAGTGAAAGCAGAGTTATTGTGTAGGTGGAACTCAGACTCACCCAGGGAAGGGAACCAGCACTTCCTCCTGCCAGTCCTCCGTCTCCTCACTCTCGCTGTCTCCCAGTGCACTATCGGAGCTCTCATTGCGTGGTATTTCCCAGTCATTGACAGAGGCTGCCTGGCACTTTTGGTCCTTGTTGCTGTCGTTTCCATCTTGACGGAGAGAGATGCTCCGCCTTGGATCCTTGTCCTCCTCTGCAGGACAGCTTCTGCAGCAGCAGGTGTCAGAGGAGTCTGTAGAGCTACACCTACACCTCCCCTGAACAGATGTGTCCCCCTTCCTGCCTGAGCCTAAAGACATGCCAGAACCTGGATTATTTAGTGCACTTAGACAACTGTGATCCCCCAGTTCATGAAGTCGTGGAATCCCAGATGGATAAAGTAGATGTTTGTGCATACTGTCTATGGTTGTCTCCTGGTTGTGCATAGTCCTCGTATCTGAGCTGAAATACTCATTACAATAGTCCGCACATTTGCTGCTCCACTGGGGAATCCTGCTGGATACCTGCTGCAGAGCTGTGTTTGCCTTGGTCTGATTGGTTTGGTCCTCAGCTGCACCGGTGTTGATGGTCTTAGAATGTGCTCCTCTCTGCAGATACTGTTTGTGTTTTTTGATTTCCACCTCCATCTTTCGTCTGCGGCTCTCTGTGTCCGACTCGGGAGACATGGAGTCTCCAATAAGGAAAGTCACTTTAGTAGCTGGCTCTTCGTCCTCAGCCAAAGCCATTGGTCCTGCCGCAGCGTTTCCAGGTAAGACTGGTACTGGCATTGCTCCAGCAGAGCTCTTATCAGGGGGTTTCTTTACCAAGCTGGCTGCCGAGGGCCAAAAAACCTGCATTTTACTGGTTTGGCTTCCTACTGAAGTATCCATGTCAGCTTCGGCATCCTTACAGACATCAGCAACAGAGGAGATGGATGCACTTGATGTGGGCTCTAAAGGCAAGCATGAATCAACAAGTTTCAGGTCACTCCTGGTCTCTGCCTCTAACACAGAGCCCTGCTGCCTGGGAGAAGCCGAACCAAGGCGCAGCACCCGTTCCATCGGGACCTCGGACAGCAGAGGGCCGCTGGATGCCAGCTGCAGCTGTCTGGGTTCTGCGACTTCTGCCATTCTGATACGAGACATGGTGTCCTCAGTGGGCCTGGACTGAAGAACACTACTCCTGGACCCTTGACTCACATTGCTGTCCTCCTCTTCCTCATCTGCTTCTTTGGGTGCTTCACTAGAGCTGTGTTCCACCTCCAAGTCAGTGTATGTGCTACTCTGGAGGCTGTTGTCTGAACGGTAGCTGCTGTCTTCAACATCGGTTTGCTGGCAGTGAGCCCCTTGGGACAGATAGTCCCCACTGGGTTTATGGACAGTAACTAAGACGTAGTCCGACTCCTCCACCTCTCCTTTCCTAAGTGATGTGGTGATAAGGGAGCCAGGCATGACAATAGCTTCATCCTCAGCACTGTCCAGCATGTGGGTCTCTAGCAGCTCTGAGCAACGGATGAAGTAGGTGAGGATATACAGGAGCCTCTGGACCAGGTCTTGTCTGCGCCCGACCACCACCGTTCTCGATAGCCGAACCGGCGACCCAATGGCTCCATATAGGTCTCCTACAGATCAAAGTTTGGGGGTAAGAGAGTTATACAAGTGTTTGCTATACAAAATGAAGAAATGTTTTTTGAAATCAAAATTAATTTAACTGATCTGCAGGTTCTATCACGGACCACTAGGTGTCGGTATTAACAAGCTTTCTAAATGTGCAAAATGCATTTTTGAAACCTTTAGAAATACATCATTTTCCAAATGCATCCATTATTCATCTACTGCTGCATAAACTCAAGGGGAATGATGATGGATCAGTGCAGAGGTTCCTGAACTTTTCTTGTTTTTTTTGGTCACTTCTACCATGATTCCCCACAGAAGATCCTTCCTCCCTAAAGCTAAAACAACTCATTGAAAAACTGCACACAAGTTACTGCGTCATTTCATTTCCCTTTGGGATTAATTCAGTACTTCTTAATTACTGACAATTTTTACAAACTTCAAAAATAAAAGCAATCAGAATTTTTGTTGATATCCAATTGATAACAAGTCCTTTAACAGAAGGAAGTTCTCTATCTGTAGGAGGGTGTGTGTTTGAGTCATACCAAGCTGCGCCCATAGAGGGTTGTAAGGATGCGTCTTTGCCAGCATGTCTACACTCTGGGAGGAGTGCTTCTCAAGGAAGATCTTTATAGGAGGCTGCCCATTGGGCATAACCGTGGGCACCCAGGCCAAGTGATTGGTCAGGATGGCTGTTAGTAATGCAGGAAGGAACCTGGAGAACAGAGAACGACGTGGTCAGAAAGAGTTTACTTTTAGCGGAAATGTTCTTTTTTTTTTTCTTCACTCCTGACCTTATTTGGTAATAACAGATTTCCTGTCACTACATGGAAAACTTTGACCAGACTTTCCTTTCACAACCTGCCACTTAACAGAAAGTGTTGCGAAGCTCGCAGAAGCAGAAACATACACATGGAGACACTAAATTCTCATGATTCACTTCCCATTTCTCACCACGAGTGTCTACTTCCCTCGCCGTCTTATGACTCAAAGCAATAATCGAAGCCCAGTTACATCACGTGCCACATCAGTCAGGGCTTCGTGATGGCATCTCTCAATATAGACAAGATGGGATACAGTAGAGCCACAGGTTCCCATGGTAACCTGATGCTCCACATAGTCAACAGCATTGAAGATGCAGCTGGGGGTAGATCAGGCTAACCAGTGGCGATGGAAACTTTGGCCATGAAGTCATGCTTGTTAGGAAACAAACCGCTACCTAGGAGATCTAGTTTCCATTTTAAAACTATAGTTAATGAGTCTGTTGGGGTTTAGGGTCTCAGCTTGCTCTGACACTAGGCTGTGGAGTCAAACAAACTCCCTTTGGTGACAGCGGCAGTCATTTTAAATACTCAAAAAAAATCAGATTTCAGAAACAGACAAGTTTCCCTTGGTTGGTTTCAACTGCTGATCTGCAGGTCAAATTTTTGACACATCAGGTATTTTTTGTATCAATTAGGGGCACCAGAACTAAAGTTTTTCAAAATCTTTGATCTGGAAAAGCTTGCCCTTGCAACATGGCTGCACAAGGGTTCTTTTATACATCGTTAGGTAAAAGAAATTATAAAAATAATAAAAAAGTCAAATCTGAAAACCTGGATTCATTTGTATATCAATACTTATTGACAGGGACAGATATCAACAAGCTTTTAGAGTTTTATTTCCAGCTACAAAAAAAAAAACCTGTACTCAATATGTTCAAAGAATGTCCTGCTACTGATTCATCCAGTGTGGCACGGCTTTATAAAGGCCACAATAAGGCATTTGAGACTGGCTTTTCATTCAGTTTTTTGTTTGTTTGT
>JAUZNJ010088211.1:0-28976 GCA_034780135.1 Jordanella pulchra | reverse complement strand
CCAGTGTGGCACGGCTTTATAAAGGCCACAATAAGGCATTTGAGACTGGCTTTTCATTCAGTTTTTTGTTTGTTTGTCTTACAGCAAATACAATGAGACTGAAGCCATCATTGTGTGAGGAGGAGTAGGAAGGAGTGTGCCATTAGTGTTGGGAAGAGAATGATCAATGCATGTGTGGATATGGATGTATCCCCCCCTTGATAGCAGCAGAAATAACAAGCCAACATAGATCATGAAATATGAGTCTGAAGCATCTGAGGAGGGATTTGAATCAACTTGATTTGTATCTAATGAAAGCTTCGATTTTACGCAACTGATAAAATAAGCTGATGTCAATAAGAAGAGACACTCAACTGGTTCTTGGAGGCCTGCTCCATCATTAATGCCAGCTCCTTCATGAAGTGGCCGCAAAGCTGGTTCTTCTCTGATGCTCCGGACATCATAGTCAACCAGACCGGCTCGGCCACGCGGGGCATCGTGTAGAGGTCACAGATGGTCATCCTGGAGACGAGGTGTGGCAAGGGAGGAATGGAGAGGGATATAAAAAAAGGGAGAGGGGGAGAGAAGAAGACAGACACATTATTGTCTCTTACTGAAAACAAAGGCGATCTTAGTTCACAGAGCTTCACTGTCTGCTCTGAGGGTATGTGTGTGTGTGCGCTCCTGTTTGGCTGTAGAGTGAGGACCCTTCTTCTGATTTCATCATCATATTGAGGACCATTTATACCAAAATGAGGATATTTTGCTGGTCCTTTAGCACAGAGTTGTGAATAAAGTTTAGATTAAGGTTGGTTATGGACTGGTAAAGGTTAAATTTAGGGTTAGGGCATAGAAAGAGTGGAAAATGAAATCAATGGAGGTCAATATATGGTTCTCACTACATGTATCAAGACAAGTTGTGTGTGTGTGTGTGTGTGCGCGCGCACATTGGTCACAGTCCAACCAACTTGCCTGCTCTTGCACATAAACACGAGCCTGTCTCTTGGAATGAACAGTGTGTGCGTGTGTGCATATGTATCTCTGTATGTTGCTCAGCTCTTTGGGCATTTGTCCACCGAGAGCAACTTGAGTTCTCCATGGAATGTGGGGTGTTGGCGTGCGTGTCTCGGCATAGGGCCAAGCTTTCACGCAGGGGGCTAAAGGGAAACTCTGCAGGCAAAGCAATAAAAAAGGGGGAAAAAAAAACAGAAAAAAACAATGAAGATGCAAATTCACCCACCAACTTCCGAGCTAAAAATAGGTTAGCATAGTGCAACAAAAGCAGTCAGCAGCTATCAACCCTGGTGATCAGTCACATGTTGACAAAGTGCTGCTGATAAGGAGGAATAACGATTTGCACAATTGATCTGTACTGCTGGAAGCTTCTGGAGATCTCAGGCTGTAAATGAACTAAACTCCTGACCTCTGACTTATAGAGACGCCAGACAAATAAGAGCAGCAGATAGGCCAGGAGAAAATCAAGGTGTTAAATAGCAAACGTGACCTTTTCAACTAGTCTCACATCTAGGTTATATTAGGAAGAAATAGTTTAGAGAGGAAGCTACGTTTACATATAATCACTCATAAAAGTAGCAGTTAAACTAATCACAATATTGTTATTTGTAACTTTTTTCAAACAGGCAACATTTACCTGATCTTTATTATAAATGTCTTTAGACCCGACCCTGATGATGTCACATTTAGTCAAAAAGGTTTACTTTCTCCACCACCTAATTAAATAAATGATCACTTTTTAGTTTGAGATAAATTAAGTCAAAATTATTTGATAACAAGGGAACAGTAGAAAATCCAAAGCATGTATCCCTCCTTTCAGTACACCAGCAGGGCAGCAAAAACAATGTGTCACCATCAGCATTGAATGACCAAACAATGTGTCAGACATTCCCGTGTTCTGAACAGCTTCACATATCCTCAGCCCGTCACACGCCGCTCTATCTGCTGTCAATTTATGGAGATCTTAGACTGAGCCAGCGCTACATGAGCAGGGAAATCTAGTTTCCACATCCCTGCTGCAGCTGTTCAGGTGATCTTAAAAAGAAATGGCCTGAGCTGGAGAATTAAAGTGACGTGTTTAGCGCTGTGAGGCTGGATTTGTATTACCTCACTATGGAGGTCAATTTTTTTTTTTTTTTAGACGATGCCTTTTGGTCCTGCTACTCCATTTCTTTATCTAAGCATTAAGCCATACTTTAGCTTTAAACATTCTATAAAGATTTGTTTAAAATGTTTTTTTTGGTCTCCTTATAGCCAACACAGTCGTTTGTACCTTTAGCTTTGTTGTTCTGTTGCATTAAGTGACATTATTAACCAGAAACGCCATTCAAATACCAGTCAATGTAAAAAAGGATTTTTGTTTACAAAATCAAGTCTAAATTTTAAAACTCCATTTTATTTTTTTAATACTTATCCAGAGAGGGAAACTTCAATTGCCAAGCTTATCATTTTATTTTATTTTGCACTGTAAGAACTGTGACTGACAGATTAGCTTGTCTTCCTCAGATCGGGTTACAAGGAAATAGAAATGACTCCAATCCGCTAATCTTCAGTGTTGGTACAGGAGTCCCTCTTGTGTTGGTCTAAATGCAAACCCTGACATTACTGCGCTCGGCTGGTGTGACTTTTATGTACCCATGCCTCTGCTAAGTGCACAGCTTATCTTTGCCAGCATGTGTGTGTGTCCGCCCTCCTCCTACGTCAAAGCCACATCAGCATCGGGGGCAGGAATTTCTTCCAGTTTCCTTCTTTGATGTTCCATGAAGTCAAAGCCTCTTAATGGCAAATGTCCCCCCTCAAAGCCTGGAGGTGAAATTTCATAGATATTTGTCTAGCCAAGGCCACAAATGTACCTCCTGCTGGCACTCAGTATCTACTATTCTGGTTCTTGCTTGTGACCATATTCTGGGGAAGGCAGGGTTGCCAGCCGGTCAGCTTGGGTTGCTGAGGCCAGGTGTCAACAGCCACATGACCGCAGCAATGCGGAGTCCTCGCACGGGGAGCTGCCAGCATGCAGGGAGCAAGTGAAAGTACCGCAGCACTGGAGACAGGGATGTACGCGAACAAACACTGACTTGCTTGTTTTATGACAACCAAACAAACAGTCATGGAACAGTGGTGGCACGTCCTACGCTTACCAAGATGCACAATGATGCAGCCTTAGATTTATGGCAACATAATTAATGGCAGTACAAATAAAGTCCAAAGCCTTCCTGGAACTGATGTTTCATACAGGTCTAAATAAAAGCTCCCTCTTTAGCTTCCACTACCATCCGTCCTGAATTATGACCACAGCGTTACAAATCATGGTTTTTAGAGCTCAGACAAGGCAGAGGGGTGTAGAAACCTTTAGTAGTAGAAGTTTATAATGTTAACTAATATGATGATAGGACATGATTCAACATGAAAAAGATTAAAGGGCAAACAGCAAAGACAATGCAGCAGAGAACCAAGTCAAAAGCCAGGAATGGGTGCTGATGGAAATAAAATTCAGCCATCAATGGATAAAATCCGCAAAGCCACATGTTTAATGTGGTGTTGTGTGTTTTTAACATAACTTTGTTTCCACCCTCATAGCTGCCACAGGTCAATATTGACAGATTTTATTGCCAACCAAAAATACCAGCTTATTTGAATTGAATCCATGCAACACAAAAACAGCCATAAAACCCAGTGATTTAATCTGAAAAAAGAACAGCAGATTCTATTAATGGAGATGCTGAAAATATCTCTTCATCGACTTTGTATGATCAAGATGCAGTCGCTTTTTGAAACATGTTGTGAAAGGACAGCATGTATGGAGGAAGTAAATAATGAAAAAAAACAAAAAACAAAAACATGTCCATAATGATCTCAGTGGCAGAGTTAGAGTGATTTGCTGCCTCACCTGAACTCGTTGAGCCCATCCACCATTCGGCTGTAAGCCAGAGCTTTCTGACTGGCATCTGCTGACCGCCGACTTATCTTCATGGCCTTGAGAGTGACATAACACACATGTGCTTTCATTACTGTCACTGAAGTCGTTAAACAAAGGAACATGTTGAGAAATACGTGCAAGAACAAATAGCAGAAAGCAGGACAGAAAAAATGGAATGGTTATTATTTACAAATGGATTTAACGTCCAAAAATAGTAAAGAAAGAAATAAGCAGAATAAATAGATGCAAGCTGTTTGCCACTTCAACAAGCTATATGAAAACCTAGCTTATCGAAATGGTACAGAGGAAGGTTAAGAACATAAGGCGGTTTAAATAGAGACAAGCACCTGTTCAATGGCGCTCTTCAGCTTGTTCATGTGACTTTCAAACAGTGGAAAGTGGGAGAAGAAGAAATCCTGGAAGCGGCTGCTTTCTTCGGAGTTTGGCGACAGGGTGAAGATGACTCCGATGGCAATCTTCTTCTTCCGCATTACCCCGAGGCTTTGACCTCCACTTTCATCGGACATGTTGAAGCTCTCCTCCACTGACCTAATCATCGAGTTCACAGGGAGTCAACTTCAGTCAACAAGAAAAGCAGGAAAAAAAGGTGCAAGTATCTAAAAAACTAAAACCTAAGACCTGCCATTCTGCTCTTTAAGATTCTTAAGACTTTTTCTTTCATAAAACTTCTGTAATACTGAAACTATTTAAAGCCACATGAAGTCAAGTATATTAATTAAACTCTTACTGGAATTTGTCTTATTAAATTGCTAAAGATTTTAAAAATAACTTTGCATTGTGAAATATTTTCGTGTTGCAGCTAATAGACAAGATCCTCTGGTGCTGACAGACTGCGCTCTGGGAAGATTAGCACAAACAAGAGACCAACAGCTGCCTTTACATTAACAGGCCAACGCAGCATCCTGTCTAGTCACAGGACTGAGCCATTGTTAGCAGTCATTAGTGCATAGCAGCAGCATTTGTCATTCTCCCAGCTGCCTGTTGGATTCAAAGGACGTCTTTTACATGATCAACTTTCTAAAAGACAAGACATGCAAGAGCAAACTAAAGACATTGTCTGACTTTGAGCTAAACTTTAATGTTTAAAAGTTATCAGTCATTTATAACCATTTCATATTAACATCTTGTATAATAACTAAATATAAATTTAAGAAGTTATAACGTCCACATTTTTTTCTATATTCAGTTGCATTTGCTGTTACTTAGAATAATTCATTTTAGTTTATAGATTTTATGGAATAATTTGATCAAATGGTTTTGATTTTTTTAAGAAAGCCACATATTTATGTTCTTTTTCTTCAGTGTTTAATTACATTTACTGGATTCCTGTTCCTCTATAGTAGAATATGACATTTAAACAACAGTTCCAGAGATTAGCAACCACCTAAAAATACATATAATTAAACAAATAATAATACATACATATGGATTAAAAAACTGACATTTTATTATTTTCCAAAAGATATAAAACATCATAGGAAAATTTACGACTTAATTGTGAATTTTATAATGTAAGGGTATCTTCAACTATTTAAGTATCAAAATAAAATGTATTATTTAACAATTTATGGGTACAGTTATTTCACTGGATGCAAAAACAAGTGAGGCTCCACTTAGGAGTCAGTGGCGCCCTCTAGTTCATGGGGGTAACATAACACTGCTATTCCTTTTAGATGGACGTTAATTAATGGGTTGGAACAAATTTGAACCCATTAAACATTTATCAACAATTGATCGTCAGCTGATCATTTGTTGACATATTTCCAAGCAGGTATGAATGCACTTATGTATCTCACCATCGTGGAAAGACGCCGTTCTCCAGGCTGGTGGTTTGACTGCGGAGCCATCGGCGCTGATAGCTGGAAGCGCAGCTGCTGGTCAACGAGGAGCCGGGGGAAGGGAAGGGAGTGATCAACAGGCTGCTCAGAGACGCTGTAATGAACCGAGGTGGGAAGGAACAAAGAACAAGACAAAAAAAAAGGTTAATAGAAACGAATCAAAAAAGGTCAGAAATGGAGAAGCAGCTGAACAGAGAACCGATTAAAAGAATAGTGGGTGAGAAAATAAAAAGGGCGAGTGTGAGTCAGAGAGAAAGTATGTAGCGTTACTCATTCACAATGACACATGGTTCCTACACAGTTCTGAAGAAAAACAAATATTTAAACATTGTCTACATTTATTATTACCAGCATTATCACTGTTAAAACATTAAAACATTCTTATTATTAACAGCATTTTTACCTCTTTATTACAAAAAAGAATTTCAAAAACCAAACAAGACCAATCAGAAATGAGCCCTGATATGTTCAAACAATCTGGCAATAACACCAATATGTTGCTGATCAGTTATTCACAGCCAGTCAAAGACTGGTGATCCATTAGCTATGTAGATGGCTTTAGATCTTGATTGCATGTGAAATAACTCAGAAGTAACCTCGTGGGAGGGGCAAATAAGAAAATGGAAAACAACCATGACAGGAGGGGATAGTGTGATGCATGTGTGTCCGAGGTGGATTAAAAACCCTTCATCTCAAACCCAGCCTGGGTGCTGGCCAGCTGGAAAATGAAGATGACAGAATGGGGCTCCATTTACAAGTTCATTTACTATATTTAGTCATCTGCATGTGACGTATGTTTGAGCCCAGGACCTGATACCGGTCGTGCCTACTGGACATTAGGTTTTTAAAAGAGGATGAGGAAGGGGCTTCCACACTGGATCTTTTATCCCCTTAGTTTCCTCTCTTGCATCAACATAGATTTAATTAACAAATTAGATCTATTTGAATTTTTTTAGGTCCTTCCTACATTTCTCACAACACACCAGAGCTGCTGTCATGAAGGCATGGTATAGTAGGGCTTTATGCACCACATTTGTATACTACAACTGAAATGCCACGTGTTACAATTACTGCCTGTTTCACAACTGTCAGTCTTGTGACCCTGATCGGTGAGGTTAAAGCAAGTCAACCACAGTGACACAGGAAGTGCTTGGTGGAGAGGGAAAAAAACAACAGCAAAAAAAACAAAAACAAACCCCTAGTTTGTTGTATAACACACAGTCTGAAGCCTATACAGGCTGAAAACAATAAAGGAGATGTTCTTGTTTCCAATCACTCTTAGAATAACCGTTAAGCACCAATCAAACCTCATCTGTAAGGCTGAAGGCTGCTCAGATTGTAGGTCAATCCTGGCTTTCCTTATAGTCTCATTAACGTACCTGACCTGGCAATCCCACTGTCCCTCTCATCATGTGGACCTCGGCCCGGCATGTCCATAGGGTGACTGTGGCCTGAAGGACATAAGGAGAAGGTGGTAGTTTGGGTTAGATGGGGAACAAAATGGAATAAAAGATAAGAAAAAAAAACTACAAAAGCAAATTGTAGATTGAAACAGTTGAAGATGCTGTTGCACAAATAGCATCCAACCCATGTTCAAGCTACAGCAGGTGCCAACTCTGCTATAAAAGGACGGTTATAGACGACTGTTGAACTGTTTGTGTGCTCACATGTTTTGCAACTCAATATGAGGAAGTGTCCCACAAAATAAAGGCAGGAGTCAGTACTGTTGTAAGAGGATGGTGATCAGCAGCTCTCCCACTGTCACCATCAGCTAAAACTATTATGAAAAGGTTCCTCCAGAAGCGATATCAAAGTCTGTATTAAACCGTTGAGGGAATGCATAAAAAAGTGAACACTTTCAGCGCTTCCCCTCAGATACGAAGGTGTGAAACCTCAAACACTATGTGAATGGAAGAGTTACAAAGCATGTCAGTGTGGGGAGAAATGATGGAGAGAAAGGCTCCCCTCCTTCAACCAGCAAGATTAGTTTTTACCCCACAGTGAAAAAAAAGAAAAAAAAAAGGAGAGGGTTTTAACCACCGACGCTGAATGTAACGGAGCTGTATGAAATGAAAGCATGTATGCTCTGCATGTAAAACTAATTCCTGCTTCCTGAACCATCTAACGAATATCAGCTTAACCTTCAAATTCATTTTACTGTCTGGCAAAAACACTCAATTCAATAAGACAAAAAGAAAAGCAACTAGAAGGGTGAAAGAACAGCTGAAGTAATAAAGATAAATCATTAAAATATTTTAAATCAGGAGTCACCAAAAATATTCATAAAATGTAGCCAGGGTATACTTGTTTTTTGTGCTATGATAGCATTTCTGGCTTTCATTTTGGGTAAACCTCAGAGTGTTATTTAGTTTGATGTTCAATTGTAGAATTGGTTAAAGTTAAAGCTACAGTGAGCAAAGTTGATTTAGGGAAAGTTTAAACTTCTGGAAGTGAGATTTTATGATAAAATGTTAAAAATACTTGTATCTAACTTGGAACAGCTAATTTTCTGGCATGTTTTAGAGAAAAAAACAGATTAAAGTCTAAAGCCAAAAGCAATACTAAGAGTGTCGTAGAGTAAGTTTAAAGCAACTTCAACGTTAATAATATTAGTTTAAAGCAAACACTTATTCGTGAAGACTGTAGCCATTGTTACAATGGTTTAAACAAATAATTTACAATGATAAAATAAGAGCTTTAAACTCTTAATTGAACATTAGTTCAAAAACCTTAAACTGCTTCATCTAAATACATGTCTCATATCAGTCGAAGGAGGGGAAAGAATATAGTCAAAATGGTTTGAAACATACAAATAATTCAGACTCCAACTACTAAAGAAAACAATACAGTTATAAGGACAGGTATGATTAGTGTATCTGTTTTCACAAACATCTTTCACATTCAGGCTAACAGCTAAGCTAATGTTTGGTCTGTGACAGGTACCGCCGATTTCTGATGGTAGCTACTTTAAGGATTTATAAAGTCAGGAGAAAAGACACGTGAAAAACTTTATGTTTAACATGCACTCCAGAGGGAATATACATTGAAAAAGCATGCTTGGAGTTTTTTTTTTTTTTACAAGCTTGTTCAAAAATGTTTAAGCAAAACAGGAGATACAAAGCAGCTGCCCATTTTAATTGAAGTCTAAAAGCATTAAACAGCCAAAGCAAATGTGTGACAATAATAGAAGGAAATAGAAAGGTAGAGAAACTGATGTGAAGACTAATACCATAGTAACCAACACCCATGAGCCCACCATGCATTGAATGAGTCTGCAATAAACCTGTTCAGAAACTAACTGATTGATATAATTAAAATGTCCGGGTGAAACTTTATGGTCACCAGCAGAAAATCTTGAACTTGAAGCTTTAAGGATTTCCGAAACCCAACATTTTTCAGGGGATGGCAATTTAACAATAAATTAGAAATTTCTAGAAGAAAATTTTAGTGGATTCTAGAAGCCAGGTTCTTTGCAGACGTGTGGTATTACGGCATGCTAGGTTTACTTTTACCACTTCTTCCTGCAGGATTAACCACACATGCATGCTACACCAACAGCCACATCTTGAACCACCGCCACTACTCCAGCTACAGCCACACATGCAACCGGCACACGGCACTTGTGGCCAGTTTCTAGCGCCAACCTGAAAAGAAAGATGCGCTCTTGATGAGGCGCAGTGGGCCTTGTTCAGAGAAGGCCCGTCGAGGGCTGCAGAGCTGAGAAAATCCTGTGCAGCACAGAAAAAAAACATGGAAGAGAAATTAAAGAGAGAGGAAGAACAGACAAAAATATAAACCATGATTAGTGAACGAAGTAGGAAAGCCGACAGTATCCTGTTGACCGGCCATCTCATTAGTTAAGATTTTTAGTCTGGAAGTAAACAGATAATCAATCATCTGTTAGACAGCTGGACAAACAAGACAGCTGTATCATTCACAGAAAACACGGCTTTCTTCTGGTATTTTCATTACCAATCAAGGTGAGAAACTAAATATTTTGTGTTTTCTGAGTATGAGGGAAGAAAAAGGAAGTATAAAAAAGTAAAAGCTTCCAACATGTTTAGGTTTCTTTTGATACTTTGAAACTTAATTTCTTACAGAGGCATTTACAGCCTTATATTGATTTAGAGATTCCACACATAAAGCTAAAGCACAGAACGCAACACTTCACAACCGGCAACGACGAGTACAGAGATCAACAGATCAGATACTCAGGAAGGCACTAAAAGCTTCAACGCCGCTTGATAGAGAGGTGACTCAACCGTTATGCTCAGAAATCACGTGTCCACTAAGCTACAAAGTTTAAAACTCTTCATAGGCTGAGTGTAAAAGTAATAAGGAACTGCTAAAAAAATAAAGGTCATTCTGGTATGATTTGTATTTGAAGTGAAATACTAAGGCTCTTCAAGTGAGACGGCAGTTGCTGAAAATGAAATCACCTGACTTGAGTCGTGAACAAACCAAAGGTAACATCCCACAGCAGAAAGCCAGAAAGGATTTTATGTTTTACACAGCTGCGTTTATTTATGTGCAGTCAGACATAAAATACCTGGTCAGAAATTTGCATATAAAGGCTTCAGTAGAACCCTTTGTTGACTGAATAAAATGCTGCAGCTCAGTCACTTTGGTTACCTATGCTTCCTAAGAGGCTGTTGGGTCCGATGTGTTGATCCGGCTTTAAGGTGTTGCTTTCAGGTCCAATGAACTCCAGGCTGTCTTGCAACCTGCAGAAAAAGTAAATGTGACACAAAATGTGTTGGATTACTTTGTGTATTTTAAACTTCAACAAAGCAGGTCAGACATAAACACCAACACTTTTTATTTATATATATTATATATATTTATATAACAGAAATGGACAAAGAAACTATCATGGTAATCAAAGTGAGAAGGGTGTGAGCTTACGTGTTGAGACTGCCGTACACACTACCTCCCGTCCTGGCGGTGAAGACCTTACTCAGCATTAGCTGAGGTGGCGATCTGATATGACGATAGATAGAAACAGGACAAAGATCATCAACTTGTTAACTTGATAATCTGCAAGCATTGGTTACTATCAAAGATATCCTTCATTTGTCTTTTCCATCCTAATTTTAATAGTTTTATTAACAATATAATAATGTTAAACCTGTTTATACAACATATCCTGTATCTCCTGCCTAAATGTTTCTTACTTTTATACCAAACCTCTTCTAGGATCATAACTCAGGTGTAGGTATGGATTGTTTTCTTACCTGATCTGATGTATTTTGAGAGTTGAGCCTTTGTAGCTCATAGCTACAGAGCCAAACATCATCTCCCCCAACATGACCACATCAGACGAACACCTCGAACCCTGAAAGGGAAGGTCATCATTTAATCTAGTCACTCTGTTTCTCAGCCATCCAGAACCTGGTAAATCCAAACAGTCTTATAAAGACAACACAAATGGACTTTGTTCTTATTGCGGAGGACTTTTCACTCCTCATTCAAAGAATTCCCTCAGTTTAAGGCCAGTAAAGAGAAAAAAAAACAAACAAACTGTTCTTTTGATCGAATTCGAATGCAGCTTAGAAACGATCAGGCATTGTTAGCTCCCTTGTTAGCCTTAGAGAGGTTTCAGTCACTCCATCTGAATTGGTTTTGATATTAGACCAACTTTTTTTTTGTGCATTTTAAGTATCACATTAGAAGAGTTTGATGGAAACATCACTTTACTAAAACTCAGTCTTCATGTTTTTAGGTGTTTTTTTTTTAACTGTAAATAGTCTAAAGAGGAGACAGAAATACATTCTGTTGGAGTGAATATTTACCTCCCAATACTGATCAGCTGTTTGCACTGGTGTCCTGAATTCAGTATAGAATCACTCTTCTCTCTCCCTCTCCAGATATTATAAGCCATCGCTAATAATAACTGACATGTTAAACTAAGTTTAAGGTTTTTTTAGTGGTTTATAAATGTCTTATAATTCATCAGACCTGCTTATAAATGATGAGCCCTTGCGGCCCCCGAGGTCCTCTGGTACCGGCCTCTTAGATTTTCCCAAAGTCAGAACCAAGAACGTATGGGGAAACTTCGTTCCACAGTTATGGTCCTCGTCTTTGGAACAGCCTGCCTCAGAACCTCAGGGCCGCAGAGACAGTTGATGTTTTTTTAAAAAGAGGCTGAAGACCCACCTTTTTAGCTTAGCTTTTACCTGAATTTTATCCATCCATCTATTAATCCATTTATATTTACCTGCTTATCTTTATTTATATATTTATTTTTGCATTGCTTGGGACATTACAATATTCTATTTTGGTTAACTATTTTGTCTCTTCTTTTAGTCTTGCTCTTTTAATTTATTCCTGTTGTTTATAGGATACTTGATTTTATTTGTTTCTATTACCAGTTTAGACTTTTAGGTCACTTTTAAGTCCAGTGTTTCCTCATGGGTATCCTCCATGCTGGGGGCTCTGTCTACTCAACCTGCAGGGCTGCTCCCATGGTGATCATCCCTGTCTGGAGGCCCATTGGTCCTGCACTACTGCCCTGTGGTCATGGTGTGGACCCTGGCTTTCCCTGATCTGGGTGGTTGCTGTGGTAACACCCTCTGTGGTTGTGGTGGCCTCTGGTGTGGACGGTTCCAGAGGTACCGCTTCCTCACCACAGCATCAAGCCAGTTTTTTACTTTTATCAGTTGTATGTGTGCTTGTTCTCCTTTTACCTATGTAAACCTTTTGTGTGTTGGCTTGTTTCTAAACCGTTTTTACCTTGTAAAGACTGCGTTGCTGCATACAGGAAAAGCGCTCAATTTTGATCCAATCTAAGGTTAAACTTGCCTGATTACAACTCATTTATTAAAACCTCAGTCCATCACTGATATTTGGTCTGCCCAAGATCGATATCTTCAACTTCCTGCTTACTACAGTCAAGCTTAACATCAAAGAACAACAACATCACGCTTTGCATGACCTCGTTAATTTTCAACTTTTTAAATGTTCGTCATCACATTTAGATGGAAACCCGTCAACAGACTGTTCGACAGCTTCAAAGCTTGGCTATATGTTTTTGAAAGTACAAATCTGGCAACCCTTCTTAAAAGTAAATTACTTTTTCTCAAGGCTCCTTCTTCTCTGACCAAAATATTATCTTTTTTATTCTTAAAATGATCACATTTCTCCCTCATCCTTTAAAGGTCCATTTCTAGTTTTAACTTTTAGATGCTAAAGAATATTTAAGATGTGAAATATGTAATAAGTTTGTCTTTGTTTGGAATAATGGCAGGAACATTACTAAAATGTTCTAAAAAAGCTCAAACCTCGTCATATTTTAATCTGGATATCAGCAACACAAGAAATAAATTGATTCTAAAGGGTGCAACTGATTTCTATGCAAGCCTAAGGCTGAGAACATTACCTGGAACCGGTGGCCATGTTCCTTGGAGTCCCTTTCAGAAGTGCATGAAGAGGAGCTGTCTAAGGAACTGCTGCTGCCTCGAGTTGGACGGAGCTGGCAACATTTTCCAAACATCTTTGACTGGGCATCAGTGTTCTGCAAGAAGAAAGAAGCAGAAGAATTTAACAACTACACTGATGATATAGTCAGCTTATGGGGGCAAAGGGATTGTGCTTGAGTTGTGCGAGAGATTTTAGACTAATGAGTGCAAAAAACATAATAAAAAAAAAAAAAAAATCCTGAAACTGGTCTCTTGTCCCAACTTTAATTTTATTTAAAAAAGAAAAAAAAATGAACAAAGAATCAAACCATTACTTAAAAATCTACTTTTGTGGAAAAACCTAAATGAAGTCAAAGAGTTGGTTCAAACCACAGAAACCTAATCTACAGACATTCTGGTTTACAGCTAGCAAACAGCAATGTGAGCCCAATCAGCCAGAGTCATGTGCCTTCTTAACTTGGCAGCCTATTCAGTAGGAATGCATTTGGGAGGGAGAGGCCGTGTGTGCATGCAGACATGTGTGTTTATGTGTGTGAGTGCAAACAGTTCAGCTCTAATGGCTCGACTGAAACCGGAGTTGCAGCCCATGCAAAAGACAGGAAGAATGAGTGCAGACAGGGAAAACAAGCAGATGGTGAAGCTGATAAGAATTTTTCATCCACTGCAGCCTACACGAGTCTGAATAATTGTGCAACCCCCCCAAAAAACAACCAGTTTCATGGGATTTTGCAGCACACAAACACCTACATGCTAGTGAAGCTGTAATGACTCAGAGGCTGTGTTCGAGTATGCATGGGTGTGTGTGTGTGAGATTGTCTGCTGCAGTGCAGTGTGAGGTGTATACAGAGTCCAGCAGCATGTGATTGCCAGTCATATGACTCTGAGAACTCGTGACCGAGCAGCGCTGCAATAACGCGCTTACTCTCTCCCTCCCCACCGTCTGCCACTCCAGCTCCACATCCTTCTTCAATTCCTGTTGGTTTATCTACCTCTTGATGCAAGCCATTGCATTAATATTGCATATAAGCCCCCTGGATGTCTTTTTTTCCATTCTAAATTTCTTGTGAACATTTCTATGTACTCCCCCCTCTCTCCATATCCCCACACCCATGTAGCATGTTGAGCTGCCAGTGTATCTAAATCAACCCTTACAAGAAAAAAAGAAGAAGAAAGTTATGTGATAAACTTTTAATAGTACAACTCTAGCAAGATTTCTGCTAGATTCATTATTTTTAAATGTGGTTGAAGCAGTATTTAAAATGTGCTACTAAAGTAAATACAAGGGAAAACGGGTTAGCGTTTAGTTTAGATTTCGCTAACCTTGTGGCACGCTGCAAGAAAATTATTAAGCATTTCATCAAGCTGCAGCAATACATGGAGGATATGGGAGAGAAAAAGCAAACCACAGGGCAAGATAACCAGGTGGTGGCATCCAACAGAAAACAACCGAAGAAACAGAAGTGTATGGTGTACACAAGCTGAATCAACAGAAAAAGACCCAGTTCTCTCACAGCTACAGGAGAAAAGATACTTTTAACAAGTCAACATGGATCTGAGCTAGAGAGACATTTTTCAAAATAAAATAAACTTGGAGAGAAAACCATCGACAATGAAAATAAAGAAGTAATACTTTGGTGCATTATAGCTGTGCTTTGCTTTTCAAAGCAAAAAAAAAAAAACAGCTTTAAGAGGAGAAAGAAAGAAAAAAAAAAACAGTGAAAGACACACACGTCATGTGAGGATGAAAGAATGCTGCTTACACACAGGCTGTCAGCTGATTCTATTATTATTGGAGATAAGAGGACCAGAACAAACTAGTCAGCGTCAGAAGGCAAAACACTGCAGGATTACAAAAATATTGTTTATATTACTCTAAAGTAAAAGAGTCTGGGGTGATGACAGAATCTAAAGAAAAAGAAGAGTCCACAGAGCTGCTTGTTTCGAAATAAACATTTGACTCTAAAAAATACACAATGATCTACCTTCAAGGTTTTGACCTCAAAAATGATCACAAGCGTTCAAATGCTTGAAATAAGTGCTCAAACAGCATCTCACTATACTGGTTTTTCTCATCTGATATCAGACATGCACTGAGTGACTGCTTAGTCACCAGAAAACTACATGTTTGTTTAGCTTGGCTGGTCTTAATAAGCAACTGGCTGTTCAGAAACAAATAACAGCAACAAGAATATTAATAAAATGGCAATAACAATAATAATAATACGGATATTCTCTCATCTTATGAATGCAGAATAACAAAAGGCTACCATGACGACACTCTCTAGTCTTGATGCTGTGACAGAGTGAAGAACACCAGATGTTAGCCATCCTTCCAAGCATCACAGTATTACAGGAAACGGCTCACAAATGTTAATCAGTTCATCCTATAATTTTCAAAGAGGCCATGACTCTAATATGGTGCTTAACAGTCCCCCCCCACTTCAAATACTTTATAAACAAAAAAAAACAGCTTAGTCTTTACAGTTGCCCTTGCCACCCATGTCTCTGATAAGAAGACCATTTTCAAACTCCAATTATACTAAGTTGAACAAGATGTGTTTTGTAGGTATTGTTGAATATTTTTTAAACCCACCAGCACCCATTAATATTTTACTTAAATTTAAACAGCAAAAAAGAAACACCAAATAAATACAGATTTAATACTGACTGTTATGACTCTGTAGTATCGACAATCTACCATCACCAGAGAATATCAAGCTGTGCATGTGGAACATGCTAGACACAAACAAAGTAAACATGTGACTCACGGTAACTGGGGTTTCCTCTGTGCCCCTTTTCTTGGCATTGGAGTCAAAGAGAACATTTCTGCCGCGCCTCTCACAGTCCTGGTACACGATGAGTCTGATCTGACTGGGCTCCAGCTGGGGAAGCGGCCAGCTAAACGGAGGGATTGATGGATACAGGAAGGAGGAATTGATAGGAAAAGAACAATGGCAAAGGAGGATAAAGATTGGAAACATGAGGAAGGAAAGTGGGGAGGGGGACAAAGTGATAAAACCATTAGCAATTACAAACCTAAACGCCCTAAAACAGCTGAAACCATGTCATGTAAAAGTAAAGAAGTCTGACCTTTTTTAAAAACTTTTTTTTGGAATGCTTGGATTTTCTCCAAGAAATGCAAACTCCTTAACAAGGGCAATTTAATATCCATTGAAAAAAAAAAGAAAACAAAAAGCTAAAACTGTTCAGCACGGTGTCAGACTAAAGAACAAATAGGTTTGGGATTTCAAAATTTCATTCCAATTGTAAAAACATTAGTAATAACATTTTAATAAAATATTACAACAGATGATGCAAATCCACCTCTAAATTAAACCAAAATACTTGAAAAATCTACAATACATGTGAAGGTTTTTTTCCCCCCACAGATATACACACCTTCCATACTGGGTTAATAAAACAAAACAGAATCTATACCATGAAAAAAAAATAGCACCATGGCTATGGATGTATATTCTAGCAAAGAAAAAAATAAAAGCATAGACTGCAAGTGATACAGTTGCTGCAAAATTTACTAATCATCTCCCATCAAAATGTTTTCTAATATCCAGCAGCACTGAACCAAATATAAATAAGTTCAGTTGCTTTCTGTTCAAGCAGAAAATGTCCCATGGTCTGGATTACTGAGTCTCTACAGATGCTAAGCATGTGGGGAAATATAAATACGGGTTCCTTTACAGGCTGATAATAAACACTGTTTAAGCTGTCGTCTTTGTACTGGGCATGGCAGACACCGTGAAATCCATGCCCCAGCTGCCATACACCCATTTCATACCACAGCCTAATGTGGGGGTGGGTGGGTGGGGGAGATCACAGCAAGCACTCAAACCTGCTCCCAAAACACCACTGCACTACTGCAGTTAAATTATGAGCCATTATCACTTGCCTACAATCCCATCAGAATAACTGAGTCACTTTGTTCTTCTCCAGCAGAAATTGCAGAGTGACTTCCAGTCATGGGGTTGGATTCACTGACCATCTGAGTGAACGGAAACCTTGTGATGCATTCAGTTTGCTAATGCAAGCAGATATCTTGTAAATTAAGTCTTTATTTCAAATGTTGCTGACTGGATGGCCCAACTTCCTCAGTCCATATTAAAAAAACAAACAAACAAACAAAAAAGTGGGCCAAGCATGAACCTCAGTGCTTTCTGAACTTCCAAGTCATTAAGCTTGCTTTTCAGTCCATAGTGCTGCGTTTACAAATTAATATTTGCGGCCCTCCGACAAACTCTGGAAAACCCCTCTGGCCTGAACAATTTACTATGAGCTATAAAAATGACAGATGATTGATGGAGGCAATGATGGTCACTCGTCTATCTTTTACAGTGAACAGACAGCTAAATATAGTCTATTAACTGGAAGTAGTGACCGTCTTTAAATAGTAGTTGAAAGAACATTGACTGAAAAGGAAAGATGGAGCATTTATTTTCACCAGACATAAACACACATTTCAAGCAGCATTTCAGTTTTTGGTGAGGGAAGACCTGTTGATGCAGGTTTGAATGCATGTGGGATTGGGTCTATGTTTATCGTTTCCATACATGTGAACCATGTTTAGCAAACAATGTAGTCCGAGCAGTATACAACATAAGAGGGCAATTGATCTAGTCATGAAGATGGAGGAAACCAGAGGAGAGAAACTGCTGTTTCTGTGATAACAAACAGGTTTTACAATATTTATCTTATGGTATACTTGCAAAATCTTCAAAATAAGTAATAAGGTATGCTGGAAGACACTTTAAAAGGTTTCTTTCACGTTTTTATTGGTAAACAAAATACTGAATAAAGATGACTAACTTTATTGATTCTACCCAGTTCTACATTTTCAAAAAGGTTATAAGCAATAAACAGGACTCTTTTCTTCTAATCAGCTGACAGGCAGTGAGCAGCAACAGGGAAGGGAGGGGCAACAAAAACATTAGGTTTATCTAGAAGAATTGAAACTGCAGGATGTGTATGACAGGAATAGAAGTGGATTTTAAACTGGGAAACCTTTATAAATCTTTGGTATCCAACTCGACAACAGAACAGCTTGAAATTAATCAAAAGGTCATCCAGCTTGACAACTTAACCATAAATAACACTTTTACAGGATTTGTTAGAAATACAACAGGCCACTTGTCCAACTCATTGAGCTGTGTGGCTAGAAATCTGTTTAGGAGGGTCCAGATGGGACTTGTGCATTTAATCTGACTGGCTCCAACAAGATCTCCCAGATACACCCAAATACTTGGGCTCTTCATTGATGCTAAACTTTTATTATTTTCTTATATGAGCAGGTATTTACCAAACACAACAATAATGGTGAATTTCCTCCAAAAACAACAACCAGCCACTGACTGCCTCAACAGACAGTCAGAACCTTTGATCTACTGATTTTTTTTTTTCATGTTAGGTAGTTACTTTTTGGCTATATTCAGTTTTCTCTTGTTTTGGCTCATATCAAAAGGAAGGCCTGACCTCTCACCTAGTCTGATGTAAACCCTGGTCAGCTTACATAATGGGATTCAAATTGCATTGTAT
The DNA here is from genome assembly GCA_034780135.1 of Jordanella pulchra. Taxonomy (NCBI): domain Eukaryota; kingdom Metazoa; phylum Chordata; class Actinopteri; order Cyprinodontiformes; family Cyprinodontidae; genus Jordanella; species Jordanella pulchra. The sequence goes on along the minus strand of JAUZNJ010088211.1, from coordinate 10,242 downwards.
GGAGGAGGGTCAATATAGACCTCATATAACTCAGTGTAATATTACTTGGAGTGTTGTTCAAGCCTGCAACAAGCATGCATGAAGTTAGGCTACTGCTGCATTTAGTGATTTATTTATGAATACAGTTTGTATGGTCTGAAAGTTCTAGGAAGCAGCTCTTTTTCCAAGAACAGAAATGGGCTTTTTTGTTATCTTAAAATAAAGTTAAAGGTAAAATAAATATTCAAACTAATTTCAACAATTAACTTTGCAAATAAAAAAAAAAAAAATGGAACCATTTCATTATCACATTTTTAGATGTCTCTGCTTAAACTGAAAAAGCAGATGGATGAAACTTCTAAAATGAACCAGTTCAGCTTATTTAATTGACTGTTTTTCTTTATGCTCCAAATTTTTAATTTAGTTTTAATTTTGTTTAATGTTCTTTAACTGGTGGATGACACAAAGGAGGAAATCTCCTGAATGTTTCTTAATTGCAGTAGTTGGTTTTGAATACTACAGAAATTGAACTAAATAACAAGATTCAGATCCTATGCCACAAAACTGATATTGTTAACCTTTACTAGACTGTTATCAAACAAACAAAAAAATACATCAATATACTGCAAGCGCTGCTGGTTTATGCATAAACCAAAAACTAAATTAATCCTTCCAGGATTTGACCTTCCAATCAAATTATTTTATTTGCTCCTTGTATTTTTAAAAGCATAAAACTAGATAACTCAATTAAAAAGCTACTTTACTAGAATTAACACGACTATTTAACAATGAAATTGAACATTTTTATCTATTATATCACCTACCAAAAGCAGAAACCACTGAAAGAAAGTCATAAAAGGCAGAGGAGGAAGTATCGCTCAGTGACCGTGTGACAGTCAGAGCTCTGATAGAGCCGAGAGGAGTCATTCATAAAAGCAGCACATGACTTCAATTATTTCGCTCATCTCACCTCCATCGGTTCAACCAGTTCTGACTAAGTTTCTCAGGGAGACGAGTATAACAGGTATTTATTTACTGGAGATATTACTTGATTAAAAAGAGCCTGCCAACCCAGTCAAATCATTAAATGCAAACCTGAAAACAAAGCAGCACTAATATAAAATATTTCCTTATGAAGAAACTTCTATCAAAGACAACTTCAACAATCTCCAATCCAACGTGCTAAACTCAAAAGGCTTGCTTTCCTATAATCCTCATACCCACACTGATGGCGTCAGGTCTGCTCATCATAGGGCTCATCCTCACCATGAAAATATCTGGTTTTATTTCAAACTGTCCATACAGCCATTTGGATGGCTGAAGTTTCAATCAAATTCATTGGTGAAAATAAATACAATCTCTTGACTGCAAATTGTGTTTTGAAACCCTAACAAACGTAACCATGCCCAGTCAGATGCCCTGAAGCCAGGTTAAACATTACCGACTCCTACCTGAGCATCATCGTGAGTCTGCCAGTCTTTCCCCAACCTTCTCCCACTCTCTATTTCCCTCGTTTCTCCTCTCTGCTTCTCCTCTGCCAGCCAAAGCAGGGTCTAAGAATAGCGGTGGACTAAATTCACACAACAACATGAGACTATCAGGTGATCACAGCAACACTGTGTGTGTGCTGGACAGTACAGAGGCAGCAACAGCAGAGAGCCTGGACTGCTGACAGCCAGAAAGCACTGTGATAAGACGGTAACAGAGGGGATTTGTTTGTGTATTGTTTCCTAATCTGACTCTTTTTGTTCCTCGCTCTCCCATGTTTCCTCTTCCCCTTTTTTGTCTTTATCCAATAAATGTAAATATGTAATTAGCTCTTAACAAAATGGACAGAGGGATATTAAGACCTTTAGGAGATTTCTAATTAAAAAAAATCCACAGGCTACAAAAATGATTTAAATTGTTTGCAAATGGTTAATAAAAAAGATGTTTTATTATATACTTTTGTACACAGACAGATAGGCAATGTATAATGTATCATGGTAAACTTCCCTGTAAACGACCATGTTATTCCTTACATCATATTTTGCAAGTATTAAACATGTAAAGAGTTAAAACATCTCTTTAAAAAAATTGTTTTTAATATGGAATCAACTGCAGAAACTAATCTTTCTAATGCAGCTGTATCTTCTTTCATATGTTCTCTAGTGTGCAGACAAAATCCAAGTGTCCTCCTGTAAATTATCCACCTCTTTTTTTTTTTTTCTTACCCAAATCAGAAGTCGGGATAAAATTATGTAAATCCATCTCAAATCAGGTACACAAGGAAAATGAAATGCTGTTATGTTTCAGTGGACATTAAGAAAAGTAGAGATTAATTTTGGGAGTATAAACAGGATCAATACGAGTTGCAGTAGTGTTACAATCTAAACAATGCCCGCCCTTTGTTAAAACAAAGCAGTCTAGTTTCCTAGACTGTTTTGAGTCTGACATCAGCCTATACTGACCTCAAAGAGCCCCAGCTCTCCCTTGATTGCCACTGGAACATCTGTGCATGTGTGTATCAGTGCGTGTGTAGGTCACACACTCAGTGAGACAGTTACATAAACATCCCCACCGTCCAAGCTGTGTGACGTTCTTCCGGCCGTGTGCTAGAGAGGACACTGTTGGGTCCACCAGTGTTCCAATATTGTTTTCATATTTCTAATGTAACTGATGGACCTGGACTAAACCAAGCTGATCACAGTGCTACAGAATATAATCAAAATAACCCCCAAGGTTATAAAAAAGGAAAATCACAAACAAATCCTCCATAAAAAATTAAAGGCTGTTAATATTTGATGCAAAAAAATGATAACTAATGAATAGGCCTACAGTGTTTCTTTTTCTTCTAAAAACAAAAAACCACCAGTGATGCATTTAGGTACCAACTGGGCCTCTTTGCTTTGGAAAACTGCCAGATGCATCATGTGTTTAATCTGCATGCAGGGATACAAGCAACACCCTTAAGGAGAATGCAGTCTGTGACATTTTGAAATGCATAATGTATTCTATGCTGGTATGATGCCAAGTGAAGCCATCAGCAAAGATATTACTGACTAAAAGTAACCCAGAGTAACCCATTGGAGACATAATCCAACTCTTATAAAAAAAAAAAAACTATTTTTTTTAACTTTATTTTTGTTAAACTGTGATATCCAGTTACAAATGTTCTTATCCGATATATAAAATAAACCCTAAAACTTTCCTGGGTTTAAATGTTAGACATTTTATTATCAAAACATTTGCTAAAGCAACTAAAAAAATATCAAAGTTTAGCTTTAAAAGGTTTCATGGATACTTTAAACTCAGGGACTTCCTGAATGAGTACCAACATGTTGAGTCAAATAAATGACTTCTGCATTCCAGCAGTCATATGATGCTAAGTAGTTGATGTCTCAGAGGTTTCTGTAGTCACAGGTACCAACTGATTCATTCAATACAGTAGTTGAAGTCATTTAAAAGTGCTTTGGATTTTAAAAAGTCTCAAGATCCAGAGATTGTGAACAAAACTAATACATTGTTCAATAACTTGAAGTGGGGTAAACAGAAGACTAGATTTCAAGATATTTTTTTGTATAAACACATTCAGCTTATCCCAGCGAACCAACCACTGAATCAGGATGTTACAGCATACAGGGAGTGAGGGGGTGTTGATGGAAGGAAGAACATGACTGTCTCCCAAGAATCACATGAACAAGAGCTGAGCAGAATGCACCTGAGCGACTAAACGATTGTGAAGCTCTGAAGTTGTAAAAAAAAAGATTTAAATAGCAATAAAGGTACCTCAAGTTTGCTTTACTGCGTAAAATCTAATGCTTTGAATGTTCTGAATGAAATCCTAAACACCCACTGTTCCTCTTCTCTCTTTCACACATCAAGCAACTCAAAGTAGGTTAATTAGACAATGTGTCACAGTCTCTCTTTACTTTCAGGACCCCGTAGAAAATGTACTTATCACTGGTGGAGAAGTATTACTTATAAGATCAGCATAAAGTTTATCTTCTTCAAAAAGTGTTAAGTGTCGATCCTAAGAGAGGAAACTGGTTACATTTTTATTTTAAAAATTGTGAAGGTGGCATCAAAACTACACATTTAGCAATTACAACAAAAAGACAATCTCCTTAACGTGCAATGATAGCACATGACTCTCAGATAAAAGAAGAGTATATAGATGCGTCTGGGTTATAAACATGTGACAGTGTTCAGTAATGTGTGATTTATACAGTTTGATTTTTGTAAAAGTATATCTTTATCAAGTCCCCTGCAGTTCTCAGAAGCTCGAGAGGCCACTCAAAATAGTGTTGATAGGAACTTGATGACAGCCACTGTCTTTGTAGGACCTTGGCAGGCCTTCAGTATTCACATAAAAAGACATGCCTGCAACATAATGCCATACCGTACATGTGAATGCATCAAACTAATAGGCTGTAAATTTGCACATTAAAATCTAATTCTGGGAAAACCACTGGAGGTATGCACTTCGATTAAACTACACACTTGATATAGAGAGCTGCATAAAGTCAACATGTTTGGCCTTTAAATGGATCAACACTAATTTTACAGTAAGATGAAAGCGGAATGAATTTCGACTATCATCAATCTTCAAAAGGCAAATGTTTTGTCATAATTTCTAAGTCTGGTGTGCTTGTGTAAAGCAGCTTAAACAGCTAAAGGTATACATTTTATTCGCAGAAAAAGTAAGACAAAGATCTAAAAATTTTATTTTCTCACCAATTACCTTTGTGAGAAAATAGTGCATCTGAATTCTTAATTTTTCTGCATCTTTCTGTAGAAACTAATCGAACCTTACATGATGCTCCCGTGGTGATACTTTATAGAAGTGTGCTTACTGATACACAGCTCGGCCGCTCGTGTCATAAGAGCGGCTTTTTTTTTCTTCTTCCAACTAAACTCCATAAAAAATAAGAGAAGAAAGTGCTGCAGGTTTTGGTAGAGAAGTACATTTTAAGCTTCTCCATAACTGAACTTAAGAAAAAAAAAAAAAAAATCAACCTTTTCTTTTGTTTGGCTTGGATTTTTTCCTTGCTCCTGTGGTCTGCCATCTTTTTACCTGCAGTTCTTTGGCATTTCATTCAAATTTGCACTAGTTAAGATTAATTTTACATTGTTGAATTTAGGTGTAATGTGAAAAATCTGCATAGGTGAATATATCCTATAGGCTTAGAGAGAGAATAGTACTGTGACTGATAAAAGTGAAACAAATACTATTGCATCTTGTCAGCAAGTCAAATGAGAAGTACAACCAGAAATGTTATAAAGGCACAAGGTACATTTTTTTCATCAATATGAGGAAAATACTTGATGGGATGAATTTGTATTATTCGTGAAGAATTGCAAACTAACAGCAGTTTGCAACCAATCTTTCTTGTTTGCATTAAGAAGAGTTTTAATAAAGGGACTGGAGTATTTATCCTTAATGGCTCCAAATGTCTCATGTTCTTCAGCTTTGTGGGAGAGAGTGAACATGCAGCCATGTGATCATTCCACACACATGACAGAGATTGATGAAGGCCTCACATGACACACCAAGTTATGAAAGTATGCAGTAGAGGAAGGATACCAGGGCAATCAGCAACCTGAGACTCCACTCCTCCTGAACCATCAAAAAAGAAAAGACTATAAATAAGTCCGACCCAACCGAAAGTTTTGCTACGTAGCATGTAGGTCATCAGATTCTAATTATGTGGGAAGTTAGGATAGATGAGTAGAAATAAATGATAGCTTGCATTAATTATAGTAGATAAATATTTTAATTTCTAGAAAAAAAAAGACATTAATAGGACAATAATTTTATTAAAAACTTGATATTATCCTGTAGAATTAAGGGCACTACAATAGTAAAAACTAATTTATAAGTGGGTTTATTTTATCCAAGTCAAGAGGGCAGGTTTCCCACAGCCTGCCAAATCGGTAAGGGTAGAGAGGATGGAGCTACTGACGGATAAGACCTGTGACTGGCTGGAGGATAAGCCGAAGGCTCTGGGCGAAATGTACAGTATGCCGGCCCGGATCAGGTGCTGCAGCCCAGGAAAGAGGAGAGGCTTTCCTACGAGGGTCATCCAACCTGCTGCCCGCTGTGGTATTCTGGAAGCCACAGTGATGTGGTCCGACAGAGCTTTTGGTGGATGAGACATTATACGGGGGTGGGGGTTGGGTGGGGGGCAGGGCAGTGAGTGTGCAAAACAAAAAGCTTTAGATTCACTGCATGGCAGAAATTAAACTGACGCATCTAGATCTATGAAGTATAGTCCACTTTTGTCCGTCAACCCTCATCATACCGATCCAATAGTAACAACATCAACCATGAACTAAAATAAAATTTGATCATTATGCCATCAGTTGTATTTTTCAAACTTTACTTCAATAAATCCCGTCCTTCACCAATTTCCTTTTAATCCTTTATCCCTGTTAGAAGCCCCATGTTTTGATCCAACTATTAACCCCCATCACAGCAGTTATAAGCCTGATGAATGGAGAGGTATGGAGAACACAGCTGACCACTGAGTTAACAGAATCGCCTGCTGACTGCCTGTTTGCCCTAGGACTGATGCCATACACCCAACCCCTTTTAGCCCACACACACACACACAGCATTTATATTGTTGGTGCAGACGGTGGCACCTTTACAGCCACGGGACGCGCTCTGGCACAGACGCAGGCCAGAGTGCAAGAAACACCACATGAAGGTCAACTTTGAGGTCTGCTGGTAATTATATTCACCATCAGATCCGTGGTGGGAGCATTATGTTTCACTGAAAAGGTATTTACAACTAAAAAGAGCACTTTCCCCTTAATGGCACGTCTGACCCTGAATGAGAATGCATGCAAGAACATACCAATGTGCATAGAGCCTGCAAATCAACTCAGGGAGTATCAAGTGTCCTGCTAAGCAGCTCTTTGACAAACTGCTCATCAAAGTTCTGCACAACCTTTTTAAGTACTTCCACAGCTTGTTGCTGGTTAGTAACATTAGAATCTGCTCCAAATTTGCAGAATGTATCTCTGATGTAAATGAAATCCTATGAACAATCCCAGTTTACTTTTATTTACCTTTTTTCTTGTGTTTACTTCATTTCCCCTTTAAAGCAAAAAAAAAAAAAAAAAAGAAAAAGAAATGATCATTCTACAGCATTTTAATTGACTTAAATCTAGAGCTACACTGATCTGACAGCCAGGTTGGATATAAGCTCCAATATTGACTAATGATGCCAATCTAATAAGTTCAGTTCTGTTTGTAATGCCAGCTCCCTCATCAGACCAAGTGCAGCATCTGTTAATTTGTTACCTTTGGTCCCTAAACTTCACATCTGGTTGCCTCAATCTTGTGGGCAACAGCTGCCATCAAGGATTGATAAACCCTTGAATTAGTATTTTGCATTCCTCTGGAGCAGTGCTGGCTTCATTTAAAAAGAATCATTGAACTTTTGACACAATAGAGGAATTTCAAGCACAGCAACATTTTGGGGTCATGGAGCAGCATCTCTATGGGGTTAAGATTTGGAGTTCAACTACATCACTTCCAGATTTTTTTAGTCACGTACAGCAGCTCTTCCAGCTCCTACAGCAGCAAATACAGCAAAGATAAGTCAGCATAATTTCTTTGAATGGTTTTTGCCTCAGAAAAAAAAAAAAAATCACTCAAATGCAGTTTTGGCCCAAGGCTTATTAACAAAAATGTTAACTGAGCCTATGCACTGCATAAAAGATATTGTACTAATTTCTTCTGTGACCTTGAAAATCAGTGATTTAGTTCTTGTGAGTAATTTTAGTAATGCAGCTGATCAGGGGAAGGTTTATCATTGGTGCATGTTTTTGGCATTTGTGGATAAGAATTTTGGTTCTTTCCAAAACACAAACCAGAAAAGGTCATATCCAGGAGGACCCATGCCAGCAGTTTTGCTCCTTGGCTGTTCCTGAATTTCTTTAGGTTGGGGCATGAGGCAGTACATATATTTTATCATAATATTCTATTTAAGACATTTCAAAATCCTTCATGTCAAGCAGAAGTCAGACACTGGCTTGGCATAAATATAATTTAACTAGATTGCAATCGCTGCCTTACCTACAGGTGCCGGTTGTTAGAAATACCAATGTTATTTTCCTTCTTGGTAATTGAATTCTTCATAAGCTTTTTGAATTCACTCGAGATAATTGGCCAATGTAAAATACGTTTAATAAAATGTTAAATGTGACAAAGAAACCTAAGCAAATCTCAGAGCACAGATACTTTCGGTACAGTACATTGCACTTTTAATAACTTATACTGACGGAAAACGAATTGTCAAGTTTAAAACCAGCTGCATTCTGTTCACGCGATGCAGCCATGTGGCTGCATATCGCAACAACAAACAACTGAATAACTAGCCTGCACGTGATTCATCAGGAGATTGTTAAAAGAAATCAAATATTAACGATGTAAACACCAAGTCTAGATACAGATGCATGATATGAGATGAGCTGAAGTGGAGCAATCACATGCTCCTCACCGCTACACCACAGCACACCGTGTCCTCCGCTGCCTTTCTAACCGCATTGACAGGAAAAAAAAACTAAAAAAAAAAAGACCAGGAGAAGCTTCTTGTACTTTTCTCCATGAAATAATTAAAGCGTCTGAAACTTAAGTATACAAATGTTCCATATCAACACAAAACCGGGGGGGGGGGGGATTAGTCATTTAGGAAACACGAAAAGAAACAAAGACAGGGAAGCCGCTTCTGGAACTCCCACCGCATTAATTAAACTGTTAAAAATAAAACATAAAACGCATAGCATTCAATTGCTGATCCTGGTAAACAGGCAAGCTGAAATAAATCGGTTAATGGGCAAAGAAAAAGGTTGCTAAGGAATGAAGATACCATCACAGCGCGTGCAGCTGAGCAGTCTCGGTCTCCGCTAGCATTAGCAGGTTAGCTAGGCGTACCAGCAGGAAAAACATGTCTCCCACGTCTTCAAGAAGTTTTCCTCAATAAAGTTAAACTAAAATATACATACCTAATAGGTACATTCTATCCTTCATTTGGAACACATACTGTTAATAAACCGTTAGACGCCCACACAACACAGCTAAAAATCTGAAATAAAATTAGCGTAGCCAACGTTACACACAAACATTGAAAGACAACAAGAATGTACCTGAAAGCTGGGCCATCCTTGCTACATCTTGGTGGAGGCGATAACGCATTTCTCTTGTTAAAAAGTTTGTGAAAGAGGGTCGGAGGCATTTTGTACCAAAAATAAATTCGGTACACGCTTTCTTTTGTTTTCACATCCAGGAGCGAATCTCGTTCCTTGTAACTGTCTCCATGAGTGTCAGAGTCATATGACAGGCATTAGTCACAGGAGCTGCTTGGTAACCTGCTACTGTTTTTTGATTGGTCGGCTGTGTACGCGGCTTTTAAGACCGAATTAAACGATTGGCTGATATTTTTGGTGAGGTAACCATGTGGTACGTGTGCTCAGTGTTGATGTTATGTGGGGAAATTGTGTTGGCGTAAAATGTAGTTCAGAAATAAATTAGATTTAGGCTTTTGACCAGCTAGCAACACTGACATTCATCTGCGCTCAATAACAATATATTAAATCATTATAAGTAATCAAATATTTAAAAACGATAAACAAATACACGAGTAGTTAACTACAAAAAAGTAAACTGACAGAGTATGTATATCACACAAGTTTTGCACATCTAACATTTATTTTTTTATTTGAAATAAACCTATAGGAGACTAAGAAGCAAAAATTGTGCATTCAAATACAGTTAAACATAAAAATAACAAAGACAAAGACACACATCATACAATCATACAGTTTGTTTTTCCCACAAAACGTTTGTAGTACGTGCATATCCTCAAAGGGTTATTAAGTAAACAGATGTGCCATCTAGTGGCTATTCTTAGGAATACACATTTTAATTGCATTTGTGTAAAATGGAAGTTAGAGCAACAGCTGGTTATTTGAATCTGCAAAAAAAAAAAAAAAAAACAAATCTGCTAATAAAGTTTGTGAGAAAAGGTTAACAATAATTACTACAAACAGAAAAAACTCACATAAAAAGATGATTTGTGAAACAAATTGAAAAATTTGGAAGAAAGTAAAGAAAAATAATTTAAGAACCCTTACTTAATGTTCTAAAGTAAAGAAATATGATACTGTTGTGTTTCTGACTTGTATTCCCTTTAAATATATCCATCCATCCATCCATCCATCCATCCATCCATCCATCCATCCATCCATCCATCCATCCATCCATCCATCCAT
>JAUZNJ010088200.1:0-22872 GCA_034780135.1 Jordanella pulchra | reverse complement strand
TTATGTAAAGCACTTTGAAATGCCTTGATGCTGAAATGTGCTATATAAATAAAATTTGATTGATTGATTGATTGATTAATAGTTGATAATCATTTATAAACTCTATCTAAACCTTTTATGAAAGGTAAATAGATCATATTGCCCTGCCAAGTTAGTTTAGACCTAACTCTAACATTGCAGGACTTAAACCTGAACCTAGAATTTTATTTTTAATTCAATATTTAAATAAATGATCTATTTACCGTTTAGAAATGTTTCAGATGCAGTTTATAAATAAATCAAACATGAATAAATTATCTGTAAATAATTGATAAATGGTTTCTTTACCATTTAGAAATGATGGTTTTGATAGTTATTGTAAAGTTTAACCGCCTGATCTGATCCAATCTTGTTATCAAACCATATACTGACACTATTCTCGGATACAAATGTCACCTGTAACTTCAAGATTCTGGTTTTATAGATATATTTTGTCTTGTTTAATTATGCAATATGAAAGCAACTAAAAACTCATTGTAATCACTTAAATGGTATGCAAACAAATGTTTTCTTTTGTTAGAAAGATATAAAGAGATTTGAGTTGAGAAAAGTGTTTGAGCAATACTTGAGAAGTAGGAGAAACAGAGGAGATCTCATAATGGTACGCCTCTGTTCTCAATTATGTATTAAATACTTTAAATGAGCATTGAAGAACTTGTATTAGATGAATCTGGGACTTTTTCTGTACTAGCCTTTATTTCTAAGTAAGGTGATAAGAACTGGGCAACACGGTGGGGCAGTGGGCAGCACCAACATAAATGCATGGAGTCTTTGTGCATCTTTGTGTTGCCCTGCGACAGACTGGCGTTCTGTCCTGGGTGTACCCCGCCTTACGCCCATAGTCTGCCGGAGATAGGCACCGGCCCAACCATGACCCTGACAGAGCAAGTGGGAGAAAATGGATGGATGGATGGTGATAAGAACTTGGGATGAGCAGCGAGGCTTTGAACCTACAACAGCCATACCAAGGGTTATCTTAACCTCTGCGCCACCACAGACATAACTAAGGAAGCGCTTCCAAGTAACAATATCAAACTGGGAAAATTTGGAATCATAAATCAGTGTCTAATTTTTCTTTTAGCTGAGGTCAAAAACCTCAGCTAAGAGAAAAAATAGACACATGCTGATTCAGAATGAACAACAGACAAGCAACACATTTTTCCTATAGGTCAGCACGAGGCACACCTCTGGTAAAAAAACTTCCACAAAATCTGTTCAGGCTGAGGCTGTCAATAGTCACTGCTGCCACCCTCTGGTTTGGTGGGGAACTGCTTGTTCCTTCAAATATCCCTATCTCACAATATTACAGAATCTTTTTTTTTTTTTAAATCCTGTATCTAGATTATGATCTGAATCATCACCAAAATTTAATGGATTATCACTTGAACCTAAGGACACCTCTGATAAAAACATATTAATATTCATCAATAACTTTTCAAGTTATCCTGCACACAGAGAGAGAGACACACAGAAAAACTCCCCTAAAAACATTACCTTCTTGGCGAAGGTAATAAAGTCACAAGGTGACTACATTTATATGATGTATCTATCTTTGTCTGTGGTGAAGACAGATTGTCATCATCGATCAAAGAAATATGAATTCATGTGAACACGTGTAAAAATGAGACTAGCCTTAAGATACATCTCTGGTGCTTAAACAACACCAGCACAAAAAGAAGTCAAGGGGTTCTGGACGTGAAAAAAAAAACAATCTCTATATCCAACAACAATGAATGTTATTAGTTCCTATTAATTGAGCTTTTTGTTTTGTCCACCAAACCCAAATCTGATAATGAAAACCTGTTTCTATTTTTGCTAATTTCACCTTTTTATTAGATATACTTCTTATGGGAGCAGTAGTAGACCATATATGTTCAATAGATAAGATACCATCCCTGTGGTTTTATACTGAATAAAGGTCTCAGAAAGAATCTTTTCCATTTCTTTTTTTAAAAAAACGCACCAAAGAAATGTGGCAAATAATAAATTGGAGCATGTCCGGGCTAAGCTCCATGGACAAGTGAAGACTATGGCTATCAATTAAAACTGTTTGAATAGATTTCATCAGATCTCAAGAACCTACTTCACAAAAAAGAAACAAATAAAAAAAGAATATGACACAATTGAGATATTTACCAATTCATGCTAAATTATTCATCCAGCGTCATAAAAACTGCATGGTATCCACTCACAAGGTACCTGCGTTGATGTTTTAGGCTGTAATTCTGCAGAGCTCTATCAGTAGGAGTTTAATCTGCATCAACATGTCTCTATTTAACACAGCGAGTTGGAGGTCAGGGTCAAAGGTGAAAGGCCAGTCAAATAAAGCTAAAAATCATCAATAAACCAGGCATCCAAAGTTATCAGGACTGCAGTCAGCGTTCACTCTGTGCATGTTAAATGGACTCCTGTGCATGTTAGGTTAGGTTTTGTGTATACAGCACAATTTGTCTTTAGAAAAAAGCCTCTGTCTCTTACAACATGAAGTTCCCATCAAACTCAACCAAGCGGTTTCCATTTTGCAAATGTTACACAACACAAAGAGGCCATTTATAAAGCTGAATATTACCCCTGTCACCATGGTAGAAACAAGCTTTTTTTGTTATCATCCTGTGAGACAGCAAATCCACCAAGAATCATTGGAACAACATGTTTATGTGAAACTCAGCGAGACAGAGATGGAACCCTGCCCTGACTAAATGCTATTTGTACATAGATTTTAACGCAAAACGCCTAAAGCGTCTTCCTTTGTCTGAAACTGATCTGTAAATTAGTGACAAATGCAGCTCCTTGTCAGATGAGAACGGAAAGCAGCAAAACAAAATCATTTTACTTTACAATAGGACAAATGTGAGAGCTGTGGCTCAACTACTCCAAGTAGTCTGATGATAGTTTAGCCTCAATGCCTTGCACAAGAACTTAAATCCCCTCATTGTGTCAATTTTTATATATAAAAATGACAACCTTAAAGAAATGTTCTTGGGATTTTGCATAAAACACTTTTATAAAGTATAGCATGTAGCTCCTCTCTTTGATAACATTAACAAGTTCCCTGCTGATATAACCTTATAGGTGAATAGCATTGAACTGTTCCTAGATTACCTTAGGTGTAAATCTGTATAGGCTTTAAAGGTTTGTTAGAGAATATTAGTGTACAGAGAGAATAGTGAGGACCAATGAAGAAAAGACTGTAAGATGAGATAAATCTTTATAGTTATTGAACCAGTGTGAAATAAAATGAAATTGGTCTACTGAACCATTCAAGGTTTATCGAGAAACTATGTCTCAGAAAATATGAACAGAGTAAAATATAGTGCAGTCATAAATGAAAAAAATAGCAGGTGTGTATTACACATAGCTCACACCAAAGAAGCAGTGTATTGATTAGAGTTATATTACTTTTGTAAAACAATCCTCGAGTCTATTAGCGTGTGAGCGCAGCACTTAGTGTCTGCGACCCGAGGCCAGAGAGGCTTCTGAAGAGGGAGGGGAGAGGGAGGTCGATGCTCTTCAGGGTTGTGCTGATGACCCTCTGTGCCATCTTGTGCACCACAGTGAAACTTGTGAACCACATGCAGTAGGTCAGCACATTCTCGCTCTAACTCTACTGAAGAAAGTTTAAAGCAGCGATAGGTTACAACTAAATATCTCAAGCTTCAAACACTTTAATGAGTGCTGCTGAATTTATAGTACGAGATACTGAAGAGTGATAAAACAACTCAAAACATGGTTGTCTACTAAAAATGACAAGCAGTAAGTCGGGAGAAGCTGGAGAGATCCACACCTTAAGTGGAAAAATGTGTCAAAAGAAAAACTATTAACTAGGCACTACGTAAATCTGGCTCTAACAGAGAAGTGGTAAGAAGAAAAATTGTGTGAAAAGAACATCAAATCTGATTGAACTATTCCCACAAGCCAAGACAGCAAACCTATGGAGCCAAGCGAGCTCTGGTCTGGAGGTGAGCGATACCAACTAGAATCCTGGTAAACAAAGTTTTCTAACACATAGCAGCTTAGCAGCTTATAGCAGCTCCATTTCCTCCAGAGAGACTGGTAGGGAGCACCAGGCTGCGATAGTAATCTACTTAACTTTGGGATTAGCAGCTCTCTGCAGGAGTCACTTTCTGTCCGTCTGTCTGGTCATACTTGTCATCACCTCCCTCATTCGTACTGTAAAATACTCGGAGGTTTCTACCCAGCTCTTAACTTTTGCAATATGATGTAAACCATTAAAGAAGTCATAGCACAGCATTATATTCTTCTAAGAACAGTTAGGCTCAATATTATTTGTTGTAATATTTTATCAAATGAGAAAGAGAAATTTAATGTTTTTATTTCATAATACTGTGCCCACATTAATCATTGATAAATAATAGTAATCAGCTTTGTTAAAGAAATGAAAAGTATAGATTCATAATTAAATTATACTATTATTTCACACGGTGTACTCTGAATTTGATTTGTTGAATTTGTTGAATTGGATTATAAAAATTAAAAAAGAATAAAAATTATGTTTTTTTTTTTATCCATCCTTACTTGTTACATCAATTTAAAAGCCAATTTTCTGCCCAGTTTTATAATGCAATAAAAATTTGCATTTCCAATATCCAAAAGAATATTTTTTTTATTTTTAATTACAATTCAAACAACTACATTCAACACAAAAAGTACCTAAATATAAAGTGACTGAAAAATATTCAACAAAAACAAATGAATGGCCAACAACAAGCCACGCTTTTGTGAGGGACTGAAAAGTATCCAGGGATCCTTTTTTATAGAACAGAAAAAATATTCTTTATTTGCAAGACATATAATCTCCAAGTGAAAAACGTATCTATTTGTAAACATGCTTTAAATTTGAACATAAAAATGTCTTGTACAGAAAGATAAAACCTACAAACTAACACTTTGTCCAGAATTACCTATAAATGGGATCAGTGCTTATTTTTACTTCATCCAAATAGCGAGAGCAATATTCAAAGCACAAAAACACAGTTAACAGGCAAAATAAACTCACACCTCACTTGTGCTGATGGGATGTTAAATCCTTAAAGAACAAGAATTTTACAGCTGGATTGAAGGATTCCTTTTTTAAATCTATGTTGAGGGCAAAGCGAAGCCGAGCAGTGCAAAGGTGGCAAGTTTAGGCATTTTAAATTTTGGCGAATTCGGTGAAATTTGATCCCCCCCTTCCTTGTGAATTAAGCAAAGCACAATCCACAGTCAATGAAAAATCGGAAGTTTGGTTTACATTCATGATGCAAAATCCAATCCGGGACTGGATGTGGCTGTGAGCTACAGTGAAGCAGGCCGTGGAGACAAGCTTTACAGAATCAGAATCAGAATCGGGTTTATTGCCATTGTTAGTGAAGGAGTTCACAAACTAGGAATTTTTTATGGTACAGTCGTGCAACATAAAAGATAATGAACATATAATGAAACATATAACATATGAAACATATAACATATGATATAGGATAAATAAAATAATAAAAATATCTAACACTGTGGCTATGTATCCATACCTGTAGAGCTGTTTCATACATCTGTTCATTTTTTACTCAATTAATAATAGAAGATAGAGAATTTAATGTTGACAAAGGATGAAGTGAAGAATTTTCTTAAGAAGGTTTAAGGTGGCTTTTACAAAAACAGCTCTGCCACTGCCTGCCCAGGAGAGCTTCACTGATTCTCCGCTCTACTCCTTCCATCTCTTGCAGTCAGCCTTTAGAGCAGGGGTCTCAAACTGGTTCCAGAAAGACCCGTCTGGCTGCTGGTTTTCTTTCCAAGCAAGCGGTAACAAACCAGACTCCTGTCATCTCAACAAGTGAGTTCAATGACTTGGTGAGATGATTGGAGTAAGTGTGCAACTGATTGGTAGGAAATATTGTTCTGTTTTTTCTTAAATCATACCAAGTCTATTACTTTTAAATTTTTTGTCAATCAGTTAGGATTGTTTTCTAATTTTCCATGACTTATATAATATCTGTGACTGTAGACAAAATAAAAGTAGACCAGATGAGAAACCCACCGCCAGTCACTGGAGAAAAGGCCGACTCATGAATTCTGATCAGATGAGGGGAAAGGTCAGACTGACGAGAACCTCTGTGTGAAAACAAAGACCTTCCTCGTTATGCATCACAGAAAACCACCTATATACCACGTGGTCTAACGTTGCTATGACAACCCAAGAAATTCACGAGGAGGGAAACATACACAAACACGGATGCAGGCGAGAGAAATAGTAGGACAAAAGCCTACACAGAGATCATCTTTACTGTTGGTGAAAGGATGCTGAGAGACAAAGAAAGGAGCAGAACCATGAGCCTCTAATCAGCCTCATCGCTCCCTTATCTCCTCTGCAGTCCCTATCACTTCATCTATCTCCCTGTCGTTTTTCCTCCTCTTTCTTAGCCTTGACATGACCAAATATTTCCCTCGGGGCACTCGCCTGTATTAAGAAAGATATTACTTGAGGAATTTTCGATTATGGGGTGGGGCAAGGGTTTGTTTGAAAGGAAGGTGTTAGAGAAGTATTGGATGATTACTTCACCTCAAGCACAATATATTACAGCTTCGCAAACTTGTGCAGCTTAGGCTTAACTAAGACAAGAGAGCCATTAAGTAATTTTTAATTGATTAATTGGCTGACACTCATCAAGCTGTCATCAAAGGCACAATCTCTTGCATAATTTAGCTTTTCTTGATTTATTAATATGGATAATAAGAGATAAAAGTTTAAAGGAGTCTGCGTATAGCCAGAAAGTGGGTCAGTCTTCAGCCTAAATGTAAATACAAGCATGTTCACACACGGCAAATAGACATTTTCCTTTAGAAAGTTGTATGACTGAGCAGCTTATAATTCTTTACCATCTGCCACCATTCGAACAGACCAAACAAAAGCGCAATGTGATCCAGACACACATAATATCCTGTTTCACTCCAACCTCCTGCTCCTTTGTTTAATTCAGGATGATTGCACAGCTCTGTTACAGATGCAGATAAGCAAACCGAATACCTCGTATCTCCATGCGACTCAAATGGCGTTGCCATAAATTGCTCTCTCATTTGAAGACAAACACCTGTTGAAAAAGTGTTTGGGAAAAAACAAGGAGATGAACAGCTGGTTCATACACGGCTGTCTGTATCCATACCTGTAGAGCTGTTTCATACATCTGTTCATTTTAAAGCTCTTTCAGCTGAAACTCTAGGTCCTCATTGCCTTTATTATCTTAGACCACCTACTTTTACTCAAGGTTTTCTTTTGTTTCCCAAAGGATTGTTTTGGTCATCAATTGTAAGGCCTGACAGCCCCTCCCCCAGATGTTTTCTGAGAACTCCAAATGACCCCTCCTAATATCTGCTTTGAATGTCCCAGTGGAGGGCCCTTTTTTTAGTTCCACACCATCAGCTTATGTGTTTTTGTTTTTGTGACTGGAAATATTGACAAAAAATAAAATAAAAAAGTTTTAATTATTTCTGAGCACTGAAGTATAAATTCCATTCAGGTAACCAGTCATGCACAGCAACAGGTTGGAGAGGAGCAGCACTACTTTAACTCATCGTCCACCAGAGGAGAACTCAGATCACTCCACCAAACTTCATGCTTTAGTGTTGGACGGATTCATGGTTATTCAAGCTTAATAACCATGAGTCTTTTTTCAGAATACAACATTTTGAAGAGAGACTCAGTCTGATTTTATTTTATATTTTATGTTATTATTACTCAAACTTATATGTTGTGTTTTAACATAAAACCAAACCGAGACTAACATGCTTTCAAATCTTTGACCCGTCCGATAACAGATAGAGATGTACCACTCTGATACCTGGATCGGATATCAGCTCCAATATTGACTAATTAGCTGGATCGAATTTTGATTTTGATATAGGAGATCCGATGGAACAGTTATGTCTTTCTTTCTGTTGCTTATTTGTTGATAAATAATATAAAGTACATTTCTATCTGTTAATTTTTATTAACTTTTTCTAACATTGTTCATGCCAAAGCTTCACTCACATAGATCCGATCCGTATTGTATAATGGCCAATAAGCTCAGCCTGGGTATAGGTATTGGATTGGATTAGAAAAAAATGTGATCAGTGCATCTTTAATATCAGACACTTCATGTTCTTGTTGCCATGGTTTCCTAGCATGGTCTATACCTCTAAATCTGTTCCCAACTCAAATATTTAGGTGTTGGACACTATGACAAACAGCAGACAACAATGGAACTGCTTTTCTAAGTCAAGCCTGACCTACTGTACAGTAAGTATAAATAATTATGAAAGCAGTTTAAAGAAATGCAAAACCCTCTCCAGGTTTCCACTGGAGCTTTGCAGACCCATAAATACTGAAAACTAAACTGCTGACTTACATTAGAAGCGTGTCCAGTTCAATGACCCCTCTGCTTTAGGTCACAGTCATTTGTTCAATGTAGTAAAGTAATTATGAACTGCTAAACATCTCTGTCTCAGTCTCAAACACATTAATCATGATGGGATTTATTCCACTCTGAATGATGACACACCTCATCTAACTAGGGTTTGTTATAAGTTGTGCTGACATGTGTTTAGGAGCCTGTGAGGGTCCGTCTGCATCCCATAATCATTCCCTTGTGTGCGTCACCGTCTGCGCTGTGGCGGTGTGCGTTCGCAGCATGCGGTGGTGGTCTGGTTTCCGCTCAGAGGGCTAGAGCCTTCGTGATAAAGGAGCTGAAAACAGCTGCTCCACAGAACCTTGCAGTCTGTACCAGAACTTTAACCACGTCAGCCAGAACTTATTTATCACAAAATATTGTGATAAGATTTCAAGTCTATTTCGCCCTATGCCACTACACAGGACGATAACATAAAGGCCAGACTGTGATGGATGCCTTGCAGATGAACACAGGGGGATAGAGTAACTTTTACACAGAGGCAGGAAAGGTCAGTGAATGGCTGAGTCACAGAACTTCACACTTAACTGGTTCAGTGTGAAAGACTTTGATGTCACACCTTTAAATCAGATTTGGCAAAGAGGGTTGAAGCTCCACTAGAGGCACACGATGACCCAACAAATATTACAAATCACCCCCCCCCCCCAAAAAAAGCAGAGGAAATACTTGGATCCAGTCACTGAGGTTTGCTAGACTTCTGTTTCAGCACGATGACACAGCTGTAAAGATCTGTGGAAGGAATCAATAATACATCATGTGTGACCAAACCATTTAAATAATGTTTATTAGAAGAGACGGACGGACGGACGGACGGACGGCAGATTTTTATATCAGTGCTTCGTTTTCTCCTACACAATAAAAAAGAAAGTGTTACTTTAACACCTACAGAGTTGTATATAAGTCTGTTTTAGATAACATTTGGTCCCACTCCAAACTTCTGTAAAAGTTACTCTTTAGCTAGTGTCAACCTTTCACAGTTAATTTCACTCATTTTAGTGTTAAAATCCTCAGAGATTCGGGGGTAATTAATGCTGTATAGAGTAAAAGTTAAACTGAATGACTGTCAGATTTTTTACTCACAATTAACTTCAACACTTGAGCAGATTTACACTCTGTATATAAATACAGAGTGTAAATAAACACTCTATTTAGAGTAAAATAGGTCTACTCTAATCTTTTAACACCCAGTTATTCACTGCAAAGTTTTCAAACATGTACTTGTATTTCAAAGCAAAAACAAATCCCAAAAGAAAAACTTTCATACAAAAAAAAAAAAACTTAAAAACAATTACATTTCCTTCGAAACACCATAAAAATATGTCTGAAGCATAAACAAGTGAAAAAAGTGCATATAAAATTATCTTTATTAATGTCTCTACATGGTTGGCAAGCTTGTCAAAAAAAGTCTGAATCTTATCTGTTCATGATAAATTTAGATGGGCTATCTGGGCCAACAAAGTTACATTTTCCGAGTGTATTTCAGGGCTAAATAAAGACAAGGACTAACTGACCTGAAACAGCTCCATTTATGTCATGCTGTGTTTGGAGGGTCGTTTCACGCCTCCATGAAGGAAGACGTCAATGTATGCAGCGATATCCTCCACATCCTCCTCACCTATCCCGCTTTAAGTTTCTCCTACATGTGCTTACTACTCTGTCCTCTCAGCGGCCACCATTCAGGCAGTCTGAAATCACTCCGAATATAAGCCTTGCTCTAAATGCAAAGCTCGGGTTGCTTCGCTCTGACCTTCATATCACCTACTTCTCTCTCCACTTCCTCTTGCCTCTCTCAGTCCAACTACATCAGTCAGAAGCACCTTTTTTTATGTTTTTGGATGTTTACCGCCTCTTCTAACAGCTTGTACTCCCCAGTTCAGCTCTTAATTTAGTTTATCTGTTCTTGCACGGCTCTCTTTATGCAACCCTGCCATCCTTCCAAGCTCATCCTAAATACAAAACATGTCTCCCAGGCATCCATCTCCACTCAACTCAGTTCTGTCCATCAAAGAGTCAGTGAGTAACACCTATGTTCCTCTAAGCCTTAATTCTAGATGACTGTACTAGGAGGAGCAGGAATGACCGGCTACAAGCTGCAGCCTGCCGTACAATTACCGTCTTCCTGCTGGGAGAGTCCTTACCAGCATATGTCGGGAAAAGGTCATCCATTTCAGTAATTCGATTCAAAATGAAAACTTATATCACATAGATTCATTACGCAAAGAGGGAAACATTTCAAGCTCTTATTTTTGTTCATTTTTATGGTCACAGATGAGAGTGAATGAAAACCAAAACTTCAGCATATCTGCGGGAAAATAAAATCATCATCAGGCACTAAGCTCTTTGGCAGAGGGGCGCATGAAGTGATGTAAAATTTCCTGGTAGATGGCAGCTTTGAGGGACTTGACTAAACACAGAGGAGAAACCCCAGCAGATAATATGGCACCTCTAATCCCCCCTCACTGTGGAATCCTCCCACTCGTGCAACTTGGACCTGGGCCTCTCCACTATTTATTTAAAATTTGCAAGATTGGTTCAGCAAATAGAGGCAAAAATTTAATTTTATGTGAAAACCAGTATCATCAGTCTATTGCTTTTCCTACTTTACCAAAGGAAGGAAGGAAGGAAGGAAGGAAGGAAGGAAGGAAGGAAGGAAACAAAGAAAGAAAGAAAGAAACAAACAAACAAACAAACAAACAAATAAAAAACAAACAAACAAATAAAAAAACAAACAAACAAAAAGAAAGTGGGATTTCAAGTTTAGTAGTGAGATGTCAGTCAGGAGAAGTCGACTGGGTAACAGTCAGGTTAGCGGCATTCAACACTTTTCGTAGGGTTTAATATTTTCCTGCAAAAGAAATAGCTTTTTATTTTAATCTTTGCATAATACTTTAGTCTGTGACGTTCACTACCTTTAAGCCATATTACTCCAAAATTAATCAGAAATGAACAGGTGAAATATATATGAATTTGCAAAATACAATTGTTAAATTTCTGAATTGACCTACTAAAATAAATTACTCTTCAATGATATGATGATGAGATGCAGCTGTATAATATACCCTTTGTTTAAGATTTCTTTAGCTTTTCCAAACTGACAACTTTTGATCGTTATCCTGCCTTCGTCTCATTTTAAGAGCGTGAGTTTCGGAAGATTTGGAGACCAATCTGCATAATTAGGGTAGACCAGCCACACATGGGAGTCCCCCGACAGTTCCCCTTCAGACCTAAATATTCATGAACCTTTAAACCTTCAAGAGCCCTGTAATTACGGACAGAAAAATAGATGGGTGGAGACAAAGATAAAAAGATGGAGGAAGCTGGAGTCAGAGGAGGAAATGCCCTTAACATATTTTATAGGGGAGAGGATGCTGCAGAGCTGAGCCTCAACAACAAGGGGAAAATAAATGTTTAAAAGAAGGTAGACTTAGTTTGGCTAGTTCAAGTTCTACTCAGAGTTTCTTTGATTGTTTGCTGTCACAAAACACTGAGCGAAAATAATAATGTAAGGGCAGAAGGGCATTCTGTTAAACGAAATGAACACGTCATTTCGTCTGAATTAAACAGGTGTATTTATTTAGATTTTTTTCCCCCTTTCATTTTTAGGACCTACTTGCTGATAGTCTGCTATGTGGTCTTGCTTTAATCCCATATACATGTCAAACATGACTGCAGCGAAAGAAAAACCTAAGGATGCTGCTTTGAACCCAATAAAAGTCAGATAATAGTGTTTTGAAAAAAATAAAATGTGTATAAGGGATTTTGAAAGCTGTAAAAGCTTTGAATCAGTTATCTGAAAAAAGATATTTCCTTTAGTTCTGCTCTTAAGGTACTCATGATATTGTTTTTGTTTAACATTGATCTTATAGTCCTCAGTGTTAATTATTCTGTACATTATTCTTGTTTTAAGATGAAGAGAAAGAAAAACAAAGATCTCAATGTGTTGCAAACATTGCTAACAGTGAACAAATATTACTTATGTATGCATCTAAACTAGGGCTGGGCAATATCCACTTAAAATCCTATCACAATATTGCGTGATATTATCATAACCATACAAGAGATGAAAACTGTGACCGTTTACAGCCATCATGGCCCCACAATCACAAATGATACCATTGAAGAATAAAAACATTTAAAATCCGCCTCTTTAGAAACCAGTTAGATATAGATGTATAATTTATATCACTAACTTATCATTCATTCGACTTTATTGTTTAGACGATAAAAAAAGTCTTACCATGACTAGAAACTTATCACCATAACGATAAACGATAACAAAATTGTCCCATTTCCTATAAAACATACTGTTTGGCTGAATGCTAGTAATTCATTTCAAATAAAATATATTATAATATATAAATAACACTGAATTTATGATCTATAAATCACATTTAAAGAGCAGACTTGAAGAAAGTGCTGTACAGGTTCCAAACAAACAAAAAGTAAACATAACATGAAACAAGAGGGGAGACCCAAACTCAGGAGTGATCCTGTCTTTTCTTCTGGTTCTACATCAAGTTTGTTGTAAAATTCTCCACCAGCTGCAGATAAGATGACAGAGACTAGTTGGTGCCAAAATAAAAGGAATCACAATAATCTACCCTGGGATGGTAACTGGCTTTCAGTCATTAGTGGTGCGAATGGATTAAAGTTATGAACTAAACAGTCATACATATTTCTAATTACCAAAGGATGTTCTGTTTATAAAACATAAAATATTAGATCTCAATGCGTGGCTTGGGCTTGGAGATCGAATGATATTGTGACTAAATGGGAAGCAGGGTTTACTGAAGTGCTAGGAGTATTAAAAATGACCTAATTTGACTTACAATCTTTTAACTTTAAAGAAGAATTCAACACATCAATTCTCGGTGTTCTTCAATCTAAACAAGACAAGATTCTAGCTTTCTTTATTCAGTGCCGTAGTGTATACATAATAATCAAACCTCTTCACACCAAACACAACCTCAAAACTATGTACCCCTACAAATAAAAACAGTTCTTCTATATGTTATACAGATTTCTGTAAGGAAATACTGATGTATAAGTAAGCCTAGCTGGATAAAAGATTTCAAAGTGTCCCACTGACAGACACCAGTGGGATTTAAAAGGAAATTCTATAAGGGAGAAATGCTTTAACAGATACAACACAGTTGTGTTAATTTATGCTTCATCCGAGGAAAAAAAGTTGATTCTGAACAAGCCTGCACATGCAACATCAGTTTAAACCCTGAAACAGAAACTTGTAGTACTGTTATTTTTTTTAAAAAAATAAGAAAAAAATATGCACAGAAAATTACAAAAGAAATTTTAAAATCACTATAAAAAATAGATTTTGTAATTATTTCAAATAATAATTTGCAATAGTAAATCATTTTAAAATGAAAAACAACTGGGGATTTAAAACTTAACTTTGAGGCTATTCTTCTAAGTATGTTAGAAAGGACTTTTCCACCTTAGCTGATAGATCGCTGAAAATAAATCTTTTCCTTTTGCAATAGTACACAGGTAATTGAAAAAACATGGAGCAAACCTACATGTGGACAGTGACACGAGTCTCTCCGCCCCCATTACACACATTTAATAAAGTATAATTTTTTTGGTTTTGTTATTATCAACAATGTATTAAGAAGGCAGTCATCTATCGGAGATGTATTATGAAGTTAAAAACATGCTAGTTAAATGTATATGCTAAAGAAACATAATAGCTGAATAGTAAGAAGTAAAGAAAACATTGTTGTTGATTTTTCTTTACACGTTTTGTAGCAGAGAATAGACTTTTCAGTTAAGGGAATCCCGAGCAGAAGATAACGCTTTCTGAGGAGCAGCAACATGAAAAAGTTTGGGAACCCCTGCAATACACAAAACAAAAACTCCCCTTGTGATACTCTGACTAATGGGCGATAAACAGCGACATGTTTTAAGACAAAAAGTCCATTTAAAGATTTTGTGTTAAGGACTTTTAAATCAAGTTACCCAATGAAATGTTCTGAAGATCATACACAGAGTAACACAGTGTGTAAATGAACTGAACGTGAAATGTGTATGTTCCTGGTGTTCTACTACTAAGACTGCATGGGAAATAGAAAACAGCTATCATATTGGCTCCAATGTGTGTCAGTGGAAAAAGCCTGATGATTAGCAAACCTTTAGTAGATCGAGACAAAATGGTGTAAAAGGTGTTTAACAGGCTGGAGGAGGTACAGTACATATATTTAATACATTAGTACATGTAGTGCCTTAATGCCTGAATCTTTGGGGGGGAAATCGTGAGATATTTTTCAAAGAGACTTAAAAGGATTGAGGGAATATTCAAAATGTAAGGGTTGAGTGGAGTTACATTTGTGTGATATCAGTTGCAGCTGTTTTTTTTTTCTCTTGTTTTTTATACATCCTTAATATTTCTTTACTTAGGACTTTAAAAGGACCATTTAAAGACTAAGATCCAATGACTACTAGAGGTAGATGAGCTACAGAATCCTGCTGATACAAGCAGAAGTGAGAAACAAGCCCAAGCAGCAGTTTTCTACCGCTGTCTAAAGGTCACTTGCTGAGAAAAAAGAAACATGGTTGAATTCCTGGACTTATTCACTGATTAAATTTCCTCAAAAGCAGTGACAGCAAACTAGAGGTCGACTAAATAAAAACAAAAAAAGAAACAAAAAAGTACAACGTTGTTACTAATCTTTCCCGTTTGAAAAAACAGACACTACTCGGACATTTCTTGACATTCATCACATCTAGAGTTACAAACTGCTATCATGTGAGCATGCAGATTAAATCTTGCATGGTAGCACATTCCGGCTGATATACCAGGAAACAATATTCAGACACTTTTGTCTTAATACCTTAGTTTTCCTTTTGAGATGCTATGGCTTCATCAGTTTGCCTAATAAGGTCCTAATTTAGCCCAAATTTCATTTTCATACCCAAAATACCAGTTCAAGAAAAAGTAACCACTGAGAGGAAAGATTAAAATGATAGCATATCACTTTATCATTACTGGATAGACAAGATGAATGAACTTTAGAATAACACATGAATCGATAACTTGCATCCCAAATTTTTACATTGATTCTAAGTTTTCAAAAGAATCAAACGTTTTTCCAAATCCAGCCTTTCCCAGCACAAAGGTTAAAATCTCAAAGATATAAAGAAGAACACCTTTGCCGTACAACACTCAGTCTTACGGTTATCACCCCAAGAAATACTATAGGTGTCTTCTCAACTGACTGTTTCATGCCTTGATTTCCAAACAAATGTAGGCTAAGCCTTTGTTTTCAAAATATATATTATCATAAGTAAAAAAGATGGCAAGAATATTTGGGCATTACCTAAGTAAAGATGTCAGGCTCCTGGTACTGTTCTGTTCAAGTCTGCTGGGGAACAGGTACGGAACAGAGCTTTTGATCATATTATTAGCTCTCAACAATCAAAAGACAATTTAAAAACACAGCTGGGAGACAGCCTAGTGCTCACTTCATTATCTAAGCATGTGGGCATTTATGCTCATAGGAGTGTTAATGTTACCCCTATTGATTTGTCCCTTTGGATCTTTCTACAGATAGAAATTATTTCAGGATTAGTGTTCCATTATATTTAGCACATCTTACTGCCTTTAAAGCTTGAGGACAAATCTGATCAGTCCCAAGTACAATATATGAAATGTGGTAGCCCGGCTTTATAGGGCTGTCTGGTCTATTTTTGGGTATCTGAGCCTGCAAGGATTCCTGTTACAAACCCCCTCTGGGAGATGATATGTGAGAGTGTGATGGTGAGATAGCAATGGGCAAGAAGTTGTTTTTTTTCCAATTCAGTCTTTTAGGACAAAAGAAATCTAACCTAAAAACAAAGAAGACTTGAGTAAGTGTGTTTTCCTCAATCATCAGATTTAAAGTTTAATTGCCCTACCTTCACATACCTGCAACAAATTCCAAGAATAGTCAGATGATTTCTTTTTTTACCAGGATAACCTACCTGACAGTGTTAGGAGAGCCATGAAACGGCATGAAAATTGGAGTATGAGGCCGCCGAAAGAAGAAACTCACACACCAGTTCTGCATCACCTTAAAATGACAAACACCACTAGTATGGTATTGCAAATATTGCCGTCATTTATATGTAAATCGAGAAACGCCATCTCTGTACCCTCTGTGTGTCTCCATACAAAAGATTTTATGGAGCAAACTTTCGATCAGATCAGACAAACAGGTGATTGGGAGCGACAGGGAGTCAAATGATGCGTGACGAGATGGAACAAGATGAGGTGAAATGAGCTCACGTCACGGCGGTTTACAAGGAGAAAAAAATATCTGGAACCAAGGTCTGTTTGTTCCAACACTAATGATTTCGTGTCCCCTGTTGTCACCCCCAAGGGCTCCGACTCGGCTCCTGTGTTGTCGGGGTGTTCTCTCCCCGATCGGAGCTTTGATTAACGACTCACAGAAGCAATCTCTCCCAAGAAATTTGACACCTCTCACATTGGATGACAGTCAGATGACAAGGAGCCATCAAACTTCACCAGGATAGCTGATGAGCAAGCTAAAATTTGATGATGCACGCCAGGAAATGTGCACCCTCATTATGTATCCATCTTCCATTTAGACTCTTACTGTAAAAATGCACTCTCACTTGAGGCTTCCTGTCCAGAGTAATGAAGCCTGTGGGTCACCAGTCCATTAGCAGACAAAAAAAACAAAACACCCACAAATATTTGCTGGTTGTATAAACTGCATTTTTACAGAGAGAATCAGCCAAGGACGGGGGGGGGGGGGCAAATTGGCTCCGACCGGGACAGTTAATGTCATTCAGGGTGCAGAAGTGAATAAGAGGCCAGTCTTTCCTGAGTGATGTCTGCGGTTTGAAGTGAACGTCCCTGAAGTGTGCCCATAGTGAGCTTTTTTTATTCTTTTTGAAAGCTCAGCAGTCCATCAAAGCCTTCACAAAAAGGCCTCCTGAATGTAAATCTATTCGCATCTGCCCGAGTCAAACGCATAGATTAAAGAATCCCTGCAAAGACAAGGACGGAAATCACAAAAGCACAAACAGCCTTAAAAATGCACACCTTAAAGTTTTTTGGAGGTTTTTTTCCCATTTTGGGACAACAGTGTATTTTTGCAAAGGTTTGTGTCACAGCAGTATTATAAAGTGGATGGACTATAACACACTAATCATTTCAATTACTGTACTATAAATACAAATCTGAACTACAGCAACTCCAGCTCTATGTTTAGTTTTGTTCTGACACAAGGTGAACCTTCACCCTCATATTTTTGCCCTTTTCAGGTTCTGTTTCTAGATGACTCTGCATTTAGATCCATCCATCTTCCCATCAACTGCAGCAATTTTCCCCGTCCCTGCAGAGAGAAAGCATCCAGCCAGCAGGATATGGACGGCACCATGTTTTCCCCATGGGGATGGTGTGTTTAAGCTGACGCTGAGTGTTAGTTTTCCACAACACATAGCATATTGAATGATAAAAAGTTGAGGTTAGGTCTCAGTTTGACCAGAGCATCTTCTTTGGCATATTTCTTGTGTTCCCTTCATCGTATGTGGTAAACTGCAGACATCGGTTCTGATGAGCTTCTTTTAAATTGTTCTCTTTTTATGCTGCACACAATGACTGTTTTATCCCCAAGTTGTTACCTCTGAAAAAAACTGTGAGATTTTCAAATTTTCAGCATTTTTGCACATTTTACTATCCCTGATTTGTCTGCTGTGTTTTTTAATCGGCATGATTCTTTTATTTTTCTGTTTTATTTTGGGGTTTTTCATGCTTGCAAACATGGACAATGATCTGTTTTTTACTGTCAGTTTGCAACTTCACAGTTTCCCATCCTTTAGTCTGTTTTCTGGGATGCTCTGTTCTGGTAGAGCTAAAATGCTTTAATCTAATCCTGGCTGATGGAAAACAAACTCACAGTGAGTATAAAATGCTGCCTGTCATGCTCCCAATTCACCTTGCAGTTGTTGCAGAGCGAGTCTCTCAAAAGGATAATAAGGAGGAGCAATAGCCTGAAAAACCTGACCTAAAATGTATTTATTTTTCCTAATCTAACTAGGGTGTTGATTAATGGATGAACATTAAACAAATCTTCAATTATCTCAAACTGGGGATTTATAGGACTTAATGAATAATTTAAGATCTTTAAATGTTTATTTTAGGAGCAGGAAAGCAGTGAAAAGTTCAAAAAAACGACCTAATCTAAGAGCCAAACTACTTCATTCTCGCCCCACACTCACACAGCATCTTATTAGATTATTAGAGATGATTTAACAGGAGGAAATGAAACAGACGGTAAATTAAAAAGAGGAATCTCAATGGACAAAGGATGATGGAAAAGAAAACCTACCTAAGTTTTATTTTTCATTACTCATTAACTGAAAATGTTGAATCGACATGCTTCCTAATCTAAACATCACATTGAATTATTTTAAGACACTTACCTTGCTCAGTTGGTTTAAAAACAGAAGGAATAATTTAGGCCTACATATGAAATATATTTTAAAGAAGCTGTCCAATATTTCCTTTTCATTTTCTCTGATGTATAAATCTCCGCCCCCCTGTTTTTTATTCAAACTGTCACTATGATCTCTCTTCCGTTTTATATAAGGACCAGGAGTAGATAAATCAAAGTATAATTAAATCCAAAGGCAGCCCAGATCACAGTGACACAGGGAGGGCAGAAAGGGCCACACTTGGGCCTGACCCCTGAGGCCATAGTGCCAAGATCCACCAGGGCCGCAGCAGCAAGCCCATGGCCAGTCACGCCCAAGGTAGAACCGGATCAAAGCCCGGGGGTCCAAGGTCTGGGAATATACCCCCCAAGTGGGGACCCCACTGGGCCACGAGGCCGAGGCCTGGGCTGGCAGCCACCAGGAAAGAGACAGCGCTCACTGAAGTACACAACCCTGCACAGACACCTGTCACTGGGAGGAAGCATAAGAAGGGGGAGGAGACTAGCCCTGGTCATATCCAGGGCCTAGGAGAGGGGCAACACCCAACTTAACAAGTGGACAAAGACAACCTTATATTCACTCACATTCACTCAATTCCTTACACTCAAATGGACACATACAAGCACTCAACGGAGACACAGGGGCAGACACTAAACATATTCTTACATTCCTCATACATTTATGACATTTACACTGTCCTCCTGATCTGGGGGGCAATCCCCCTATCGAGAATAGACCGAAGAGAGGAACTCCAGACTTCACAGTGCAGGAAGGGGGCAGGCAAAAAAAGAGGGGCTGGGACTGGGCACCACCCAAGGGAGGAGAGCCCAGGACCTGCCCTAAGCACCACCCCAGACCCACCCCAGGAGGGACAATGGGCCCCAACAGTGCCACCCAGCCCCTCCACAGTATACTACTGCAAATCGCACACCCACCCCCAGAAGCCAGAGCAGGTAGCCAACCCACCGAATAGCCTGCCCCGCCCCAGGTTAGTCACAGCCTCTCCAGGCCCCCACATCCATATTGTCCTTTCATACCTATGGCTGCAGGCAATTGCAATCCAGGTAGTCCACCCTCCTAGGGCAAGTACGGCAAAACAACCACCTGAGGCCAAGCGCCAGACACAACCCAGTGTCCCCCCGTCCGACTGCAGGCACAGGCCTTGCACAGGGTCAGGGCAGGCAGCGAGGCAGACCCCCAACACAAGCTGAGATGCATCCAAGCACGGTGGGCTCCCAAGAACCCCACAGAATGCCAGGAACTGGCACCACCCATCCCAGCAGACGGACAACATACCGAAGCCATAGGATGTGAACCAAAGATCACAGACCCCAAGGAGAACCATAAACCCCAGCCAAGCCATGACCCACCCCAGGGCCCAGCCTCCAATCCCCGGGCGGAGTGGAGAGAACAGAGGTGTGAGAGACCCCATACCATGCGAGCCCCCCTACTGCTCAGATGTAACATTCTTGCCTGTTGGACTACTGTGTATTTAAAACCGGGGGAATGGGCGATGTGCATATTTTACAACATAAGAACATTTGAAACCATCTGAAAAACCAAACAGAAAAAAGATGGAGCAGAACTAGAACCTGCAACATCATATTGTATCAAAACATAGCAGCAATTCCTCCAAAAACTGTCTGAGAATTAATAAATGTAAAGTTTGGGACAAAGTCAAAGCCCAGACCTTGACGGAGAGACCTTAAACCGGCTGAGCATGCAAGTAGTAAACCCTAGAGATATCTTAGTGCGACAAACTTTTCTCAAACTGATGTCAGAAAAGAAAAACAAGGTTAACTTTTGTTGTTTCCAGTGATTA
Source organism: Jordanella pulchra (assembly GCA_034780135.1). Classification (NCBI taxonomy): domain Eukaryota; kingdom Metazoa; phylum Chordata; class Actinopteri; order Cyprinodontiformes; family Cyprinodontidae; genus Jordanella; species Jordanella pulchra. Next base: position 2,115 of record JAUZNJ010088200.1, on the reverse strand, counting down.
AATTCATTTGCATAGATAAAACAAGGATTAGACATTGATGTGAACTTTATTTCATTAAAGACTGAGTAGTTAAAAGTTTGCATTTGTTTCATGTAACCATTTTTTTAACATCACTTTTTTTCTATTAAATTCAATAGTTGATGTTTCTTAGTCCAACATTGTGGTATTATGTGTCTGCACTAAAAGATTAATTTATTTAAAGGTCATTTCCCACATCTTTACCAACGCTAGCATTTATCACAGATGCCGCTGGAACACAATGACGATGAAAGAGAAAAGTGATCGTTAGGAAGCCGTTTCCTTGTGTGCAGACTACCGCAGCATAGCACAAATAATCTCTATAATCTCTGAAGTGTCATTTAAGGTGTCAGGAGGTCTGATTTTAAAGCAGCTGAAACAGCAGGATAGTTTGCTTAATACCGAACCTAATCTGCTTATTTCAGCGTTAAAAACATCTGAAGCCTTGTGGTTTGTCCAGCAGGGAAAGATTGTGATCTATGCTGTAAAATTAGTGAAAAGGATTAATATGTTAACCTTCCTGTTAAAGCTCATGATACTAAGAGCATACATCAAACAGGGGAGAAATTACTCTAAGCGTTTAGGTTGGATGCCAAAGAGAGTATCATGGAAGCAGCAGAAAGAAAACGGAGAAACAGTGGATCTAGAAGAGAAGCAAACCAGAAAGACACTAAAGACAAGATGCTGGTGACAAGGCTGACCTCCCGGAGACAGATAAATGACCTCCTGTCACCACCACAATGCCCCCTCCTCTTTTTCCTCTCCCTCTTGGCCTTGACAAGCCTCCATAATGGATATCCTCACAGGATATCAATTATGCAAATACACTCATCTGTTCATACTTTGCCTAAAAAAAACGTACAGGTCAGATGTTTACATACAGCTACATCTGTGAGAAAAGGAATATTATCTAAAAGTATAACACGTTTTGTCACTCGTTTCATAAACTTACAGTTTTTTGTTATAATTCTGATGATCAAAGCTTATAGATGATGAAATCCAAAACATCAGGGTCTCAGAAAATTCTATTTATTACAAAATACTAATTAAAACTAAATCCCACATAATGGCTGACCCAAGTGTTTATAAGCAGGAAAGATTTTCTATTAAGGTACCTGGCTTTTCACACAGTGCTGTATTTAAGAATACTATTAGAAAATGTTGCGGAAGGAAAAAATGTGGGAAAAAAACGACTCAATCAACGAGGATAACAACAGCCTTCAGAGGGGTGTAAAGGGGTGTATTCCTATATTGTGTAAGAAAGTAAGTTAGTCAGTCTGTTCATAAAGTGCCGTCCACAGACACCACAAAACTGTGTACAACATAAGTTATAGAAAGAAAAGCATAATCAAAAAGCATAAAATTACGATAAGAAAGCATAGAACAAACAAATGGCTTTCAGATGTTATTTTCAAACTAGTCAGCAGAGCCAGTAAATGTGTAGGCCGCCATGTCTCACAATTGATACAGACGTCATCTGTGGGGATGCTAAAATCATTCATAGCCTTTTTTTTAAACTAAGCAAAAAAAACAAAGGAGTTGTGAAACAGAACATTGACAGCATCCCTTCCTAAATAAAATGTTTAGGTACATGTTGATCAAAATTGCAATGAAACAGCACTGAAAAATGACCAGCATCCACCAGCAGAGGTAAGAACAGTATCCAGCAGACAAACAGGCAGTTCTTTGTACTAGCAGTTAAAGACAGAGATACACATTAAAACATCATCTGTAAGATTTGCTATCAGTGGTTTCTGCATGTCTGTTCAGACATTTCACTATCAACTGCTCACAGATCACTGATTTATCAGCACCTAATACAGAAAGGGAGTGTTTTTTTCTGTAAGTGACTACATAGATTTTTTATAATCAAGATTGCTCTAAGGCACTGTTAGATTTTATAGAATAATCTACAAGGAACAAACTGTTATTCATTTTAAAGCTAAATTCCATCCCCCAAAAAACATGTTTTTTTTTTTTAATATTTATTCAAATATTTCATGTTGTTAGATCTTATCTTTAAGTGCATTAAATAAACTCGTTACCCAGACTCTCAATAAATTTAAGAAAAACAAAAAACACATTTCCAAATATATA
>JAUZNJ010088189.1:0-22873 GCA_034780135.1 Jordanella pulchra | reverse complement strand
AGCCTCACTGATTAGAGGTTTTCTTACGGCTACACAGCTGTTCAATCCCAACCCCTTGAGTTCCCTTCGCATTGTGCCTGTGGAAATGCTTTAGTGTTCACAATTAAACATACTCCTGAGTTCTGCTGTTGTTTATAATATAATCAGCCAAGAGTATCAATAACTTTGGGTTAAGCTGTTAGAAAAAGAGCTGTGTTTTAGAAAACTCACATTAAAAACAGAAATTGTCAAATTGATTTTATTCCTTTTAATTTCCACTTTTTCTTTGAATTAAAAATGGAATAATGAGGAAACTTGATTTTTTTATACTCCTTTACTCCCAGTAATAAAGCAGATCATGAAATTCTTCTAGTATTGCTTCCTCTAAATGCTCTAATTTGACAGTTTAAGATCAAACAAATAAAACAGAAACATCAAAAATACCAAAAAAAAAAAAAAAAAAACCCAACAAGTATTTCAAAGTTATATTTATTTTGCACCGACCAAATAAAACAAAAATACTGATCTTGGTGCAAAAGATAAATTCCCAGTTAGGACATTGAAAAAGGCAGTAAAACAGCAAAGCTAAAAACGTAACGAGAAGCTAAAGAAGGTAAAGAAAAGGGAAAACCGACAACAGAAGAATATCAAACACCGATAAAAGCAAATTCTGGAGTTAAAAACATCAACGAGCAACAAGTTCAATTCAAAAAAACGACAATCAGTGGGAAACACCACAGAAAATAATACAGCAAAGTTGCAATAATGCTTCATCTGGCACAAAAATATCAAAACGACTGATCTGCAAACATGTCAGTAAGTCTCTCTCACACACACACACACACACACACACACACACACACAGAGGGCTGGAACTCAACAAGAGCTAAATCATGATAAACCCATAACCAAGGACGTAATAAATATCAGCAAAAATCACCATTAAAGCTGAAATGTGTTTAATTGCTGAACTGACTGTGCAACATTTAAGAAAAAAAAGACAATATACCTTTCAGATTTCAGCTAAACAATAAGTCATTACATGTTCATTGATTAAATCAAAGGGTGGGTGCATTACTTTCACCGAATGGGGCGCTTGTTTGGAGTTTTAAACCTGTACAATGTTTTAAAACCACCTTAGGAAAAAAGACAGAAAATAAAGCAAGTAGAATAATAATAAAATAAAAAGGTTGAACTCAAGTAAGGGAGCGATATGGCACTGATCTGAGGCCAGCTGGATGTTGTAAAAATAAGTAAAATGGGTCCAAGTCATCAACAGTCAAGCTGATCTTTTATCAACCGGAGCCACAAAAATCTAGAAAACCGCGGCTGGGAATCAACAGATGAGACTTAATAAAACCAGCGTTTGTTTCTATACAGCTGCTACTCCTGAACATCAACTCTTCATTAAAACCTGTTACATGTTAAAACCTGATTTTCGGGGGGGAGCTGGTAGTGTAATAAAAGAGGAAAATAACCAAACAGCCTCCAGTTCAGCCGGACTCATGGTTTACTATAAGCCTAATATCCCAAAAATAAATCCCTCTGTGCTCAGTCCCTGCAGTCAGTTCTCTTTATTTCTCTGATAATTTGATCATTTACATTCTCTGCTGATAGTGCAAACAGCTCAAACTTCCCCAACAAAGTTTAATTTTGACAGCAGAGCTCCGTCATGTGGTGGAGCCACTTAATTCACTCTAATTCTCTCCATCTCTGCTTTAAATGATTCAATCATTGGTGAGAAGGTCTGTTTGTTTGTTCACAGATTTGCTGTTTTTGCTGTGCTTATGGCTTCTGCTCATTAATGGCTCGTTTTTCCCTTTCCTCCTCCTCCTCCTCCAACCGGGCACCTTTCTGTAGCCACAGTGAGGATAAACAGATTATGCTGTGAAATAAAATACTGAATAGGAAATTCAAATCTTCAAGGGCACGTCTTCTCTTTTCAAGAAAAAAGCACGTTTGGTTTGAGTAGAGTGCAGCAGAAGGAATGAAAATATTTAGCATTGACACTTTCTTTGTACCTGCACCAGTGTTTCAATCCCTCACTGAAGGTTTGTTTTTGTTTTGTTATTTTCAGGAAACGACCCACAGGAGGACATCATTTCCTCGGTGTTAGGATGCACCTTTTACTTTTCAGTGGGACTCTCTCGCCGCTTCATTTGGGCTTGCTGTGCTTCGGCGTCACAGTCTGCTTGTGCTGCTCTTTGGATGCCGAGGAGGAGGTGGAGGAAGAGGACGAGGAGGAGGAGGAGCTCCATCGGGTCTCCACGCCCGTGCTCGTCATCTTGAGCTTGCGTCGCTTTGCCAGGGGAGCGTTGTCGACGCTTTTCAGAAAAAAGCCCTCTCTCTTGCATCGGTTGAAAGCCTGGTTTGGTACGTTGACAGAAGAAAAACGTCACTCATAGTCACACAGATGCAATCACAGTTTATATAGCGTTTTAAATACAGCCAGAGCTACAGATGGGCATTTTAATATCATCCTTTTACTGTAAATATTTAGGAATTTGAATATAATGCAAAGCTAAATGGAGACAATGTGGGGAACTGAACCGTTAGCATCACCTTCCTGTTTTTGCATCATAAACTGTGTTTGTAGCTAAAGCTGGCATACAGTTCTGACTTAATGAAAATTAAACCTCTACTTCTCAGATGTTAAAAGCAAACATGTCGTCCTATTTGGTGTCAGTTAAATCATCCTGATACGCATGAAGATTTATAGTGAGAAAATGAGAACCATGTTTGTTTTACTTCAAGTTAAATCCAAAAGGCTGAGCCGGTACCTTGTATGTGGCATTGACATAGGTGCGGACTGTCGGCCCGCTGGACTCCAACACGTCAGGAGTGCAGAGAGGAGTAGTGGACATGGAAGCTTCTCCCTGCAGCCAGCTGTTCTCCTTCAGATCAGAGAGTTTCAGGCGTCTCTCTGGATCCACGGTCAGAAGTCCTTCAGACCAGAACATTAAAACAGTTTAAGAGACACGTCGTTCTTTAAACCTCAACCAGAAAAGTCTCCCCAACGGCCCAAACCTTTAACGAGCTCTTTGGCATCCTCTGATACACCTTTCCACGCCTCCCCGTCCAACGAGAAGTCCCCCTCCTTTATTTTCTGCATGATGTCTACAGCGTACGACGAGGTCATCCCACGCTGCTCGCTCTGAAACGGCACCTGGCCTGACAGCATGGTGTACTGCAGGACACACACAGAGGGTCATTAGCGCTGCTGTTCGCTCCACACGTGAGACATAAAACCAGGGGATGCAGCTTCATTTACCAAGATGACCCCGAGACTCCAGAGGTCGCAGGACTTGTCGTATCCCGCGCTCTCGAAGAGCTCCGGAGCGGCGTACTGGAGCGTGAAGCACGGCGTCTGCAGAGGGGCGCTGCCGGCGGGGCACAGGCGGGCGAACCCAAAGTCGATGACCTTCAGCACGGAGTCCTCGCCCTCGTCAGTGAACAGCACGTTCTGAAAGGTACAAGAAAAGGTCGGCCGAGGCTTGTATGCTAAACTGGAATGATTCCGATAACGTTCCTCCTCAGAAAACAAAGGCCCACCTCAGGTTTCAGGTCTCTGTGAACCACTCCAGCCTCGTGCATGAAGCCGACAGCAGAGACCAGACTCTGGAGCAGCTGACTGGCCTCCGCTTCTCCAAACAGCTTCTTCTTCTTGATCCTATCCAGTAACTCCCCGCCTTGCAGGAGCTCCATCACTAAATATGTGTGATACTGACAGAGCCATGACAAGATGAAGCGTTATTCTGATGCAGCGCTCAACTCCAAGGTGCAAACAGCATCAAATACTTGTAACTGAAATCACGCTGGGTTTATTTTCTCCCCATGATTCTTTGATCAAAACACAACAAAAACACAAATCAACAGTTCTGGGAAATCTAATCTGCCAGATTCCTGTTGGGATGAAATATTAAACAGCGGGAGAAATAATTCAGATGTAAAACATCAGAGACAGCAGAAGAAGAATATTAGATGTGTGTTCTGTTACAGCTTCTATTAAAAAAACAACAAAATCAGAAAACTTTATGTCGACGGTCGATGCTGTCTGAGACGTCAACACTTTACCGGATTTAATAATAAAGATATTAATTCTGCTCTCTAATGCGGCTGTAATGATCCAGCTTTTCCACTAAGAGTGGAAAAAACCTTCTACCTTTAGGAGACATCAGCATTATACCTCAGGAAAACGTGACCTTGTTCTCCTCGAAGCACCATATCAACCAATCACCGACAATGAACCGTCTTATAGATCAAACTTTTTATAAATGTAATAGAATTCTAAAAAATTATAGATTTACCAGGAAATAAACAAGACATTTATCCCACTACTGACATCTTGATGCTGTTGCTGAGGTTGTTTGGTCCCTTAAACAGAGGAAGGTGCAGGCAATCAGTCTTTTGTCCGTTAATTAAAATTTTTCATTTCTAACTCTCCTAATAAGAGACTAAACTGAACATCACATTAATATATAACTTCATCTAAAACTAAAATCATTTTCACGCCGTCAGAAGAAAGCTGGTCACTGATTGGCTAAGGAGCAGAGCGACAGGTTGTTCATGTATTTTACGCAGCAATATGTTGTGACCAGATATCCAAGCGTTAAACTGCAGTCCGCCGGGTTTAATGAGCATCAGGTAGCATTAATTAGTGAGATCGTGCTCCATGGCTTCCCTCTCTCTCCTCTTATCAGCCCTCGGATTCTCCTCTTTCACCAAGTCTGACTAAAAGCCATAAAGATCCTCCATTGCTGACTTGTGTTTCTGTCACATATGGATGGTTGGGTCGCCTTGCTATAAGGATTTCGTCTCCATTGTTTTTGAACTTTAATTGGATTGAAAGCAAGCAGTAGAGAGCAGCATTAAGGCGAATTGAACGAGGAGAATAAAAACGATGCTAATGGAAAAAGAACTGCAGCCAAATCACTTGGAAAAAGTGTCGTGACATAATACAAAGAATGAGGTATAGAAACTGTTTTCTCTCCTATTTCATCTGTTTCGCAAACAATCATAATTTCCAGACTGTTTAGGAGCCCTGAAGGATGAATTATTTTGATATTTTAGCTGTTAACGGATTTAAACCTCTTCAATAAAGACGGAGTAGCTCTTATGCTCCCCTTCAGTGTTTGGGTTTTTTATTAGGTGTCGACATGAAGTCCCTGAGCTTCTCCCTCCGTACCTGATCAGTGTAGACGTCGTACAGCTTGACGATGTTGGGATGAGCTTCACACTGCCTCAGGGCAGCAATCTCCCTCTGAGTATTAGCCTCCATTCTGACAAACAAAGAGTATTGAAAAGGTTTAGGTGTGAGTTTTACCTCTGAGTTATGAAACAGCAAAGGACAGCTTAACATAGGGAAGTACAAGGACACAGTTCATCACTCCATCCACTCACCTGCGGCTGACGACCTTGACGGCGTACTCGTGGCCCGTCTGCTTGTGTCTGCATTTCCTGCACACAGAGAAACTCCCTTCCCCGAGTGGAGGTCCATGAAGATCCAGATCGTAGTGCTGGAAGAACTGGGACTCCTAACGAACCACATTAGCAGAAAGGAAGCAGTGTTCATGTTACCCGTTACGCTGCGAGTATTTATAAAACTGGTGGATTCTGGAAACAAGACGGGCATCTTTCAAAAGATGATAAAAGTATCAAGTAAAAAAAAAAAAATGTAATTATGGTTCATTTAAAAAAAAACAACTGCATTTTAAAATGTTGTTATTGGTTTTCAATAAAGAAAAGACAAATCTTTATTATAGCGAATAAAGACGTTGTTGAGAAGCTTCTTGCATGTGGTCATTTGATTGAATCTCATTGTTTTTTTTTAAGGTTGGAGGTCCTCCTGGTCATCATCCTAATATTTAGCTCCCTCTAAAACCAGGAGAAACACGTTAGTCGAATTAAAAATGACTTTAAGCTTCAATCTGCTGATGGTAGAAAAAAAACCGAATAAAACTCAATCTAATGTATTAACTTAAAGTTTGTAAACATTCACAGATGAATAATTTCATGTTGGAACTCCCTATTCTATCGTTTTATGTCCAGCGTAAACAGACGCTGTGTTTGGATTCGTCGGATTTATCGACCGATTATGTCACAGCGGCGCCGTGGCCTGTTCGGATTCAAAGACTCCTTCGTATGCAGCCGACGGTCCAGGAAGAACCGGGTCCTTAGAAGACGCAGCCCATGAATTGAACACAGCAGGAGTGCAGCTTTGAAAAGCACATGTACAAGATTTGAGCTCTGCATGAAGATTCCTACAGAAGCAGGATATCTGACGTCACCTTCAAACATTCCTACATAACCCGAGAGATAAAATTATTTACATACCAGCGTCCAACTGTCCACATAGCTTTGGTGTAACAAGCTAAACCTTGTTCTATAATTTTATTCCTAATTTCTGGAACACGTTGGTTTTTTTTATAGGCAGGTTAGAAATCGGGTTTATTATTTAACAAAACAGACAGGAGTCTGGTAAATAATGAATTTACAGTAAATGTTTGTTACTGACACTTTCTTTCTAAAACATTTTGTCTGATCTGTCAGGTTATTTAACTCCCCTCTCCTTATTCTTTCATTGAATAAAACCAGAAACCCTGACGGGATCCTGTGCTTTTCCAGAACGTGCCTCCATACCTTCAACATTGCACTTTGCTGGACGGAAGCAGAGGCCGGGCGCTCAGCTCCGATCTGACTTTCAAAGAAGTCTCCCATGACGGCGTTTTTATTGAACAAAATGGAGGGGGCAACAAATGAGTAACCCTAAAAAAAAACAAAAAGAGAGAGAAGAAAGTTAAGTGTGAGAGGCTTAAAAGGTCAGGAATGAATCTGACAGAGTGACTCTTCAGACCTGGAACAGGCGGTCTGTGCTGGGAGGCGTACTCGCAGGGGAGTAGACGGGGTCCATTCCAGTAAACTCCTCAGCAAAGTTTCCAACATCAAGCTCGTTTTTCAGCTCTGGCTTGAATGGACTCTGTACCTTCTTCTGTGCTAGATCAGACCAGTTCAGTCCCTGTGAGGAAGTAGTTATGCAGAGTTTATACATTATTTCACCTCAAAATCCAAACGTTCACAAGAATCTTAGAGAAAATATACAGCAGTCAGGTTTCTAATAGATAAGATATAAAATGTGGAACTATCAGCTAAGACCTTGAAGAAGGGGTGAGCTTTGATGTCCTCAGCTCCTCTGGGTCCCGATCCGAGTCTCTTGTGTGGATCTTTCACCAATAACTTCCTCAGCAGGTCCTTAGCAACAGGTCCAATCATAGAGGGGAATGGTGGATCGCAGCGTAATATCCGCCTGAGAGGAAAAGTAAGGAGGCTTTAAAAATGATTCCTTCATTTTCCTGTCAAACAGGTGGAGACATCCGTCTCCTTTCTCCAACCTCCTCTACAGCAATCTGTTTGCTACAGTGACTTTTAAGAAGAAAGACGTTTAACCTGTGAACCTGAACTTACTTTGACACCTCGCTCTGAGAGTTTCTTTCTCCCTCCAAGGTGAAAGGAGAAGCTCCTGTCAGCAGCTCAAACATCAGGATCCCCAGACTCCACCAATCTACTGACTGCAGAGGAGCAGAAGAAGAAAGAAAGCTTAAAGAAAAGCATGAGCTGAACCTGGACAGAAGCAGAACGACTTGATGCACATTTAAAAGCAACCTGCTGGAAGTTCATCTGTTGGACGACGGACTTCCTTAAAACCTTAGATTACCTTGCCGTGGCCAGTCTTCCCCCTGATGATTTCTGGAGCCATGTACTCAATGGTGCCGCAGAAAGAGTAGGTCCTCCCTTTCTGCAACAAGATGAGGTCAAAGACACAATTACTGCACACAAGCACAGCACAACAGCTTGGCACCGGAGTCACCGGAGTCTAGCATTACATACATCTTCTTCCAGAAACTCTTTGCTGAGCCCGAAATCAGTCAACACCACGTGGCCCTCGCTGTCCAGAAGGATGTTCTCCAATTTGATGTCCCGGTACACGATTCCAAGCTGCATAAACCCACAGAGGAAACACATTCATCTTGAATCCATAACACCGTCATAGATAAAGGCAGTTCATGAACAGCCAGGTTCTCACATCAAGCAGAGGAACTGCAACTAACAATTATTTAGCTAAATCGATTCATCGGTTGATTGTTTTTTTGATTAATCGATTAATAATCGGATGTTAAAAGGTTCCTGATAGAAGATTTTTTACAGAATTAAACCAGCTGAAAGTAAAACTTTTCCACCTGAGGTGTTCTGGATGGAACATATTGGCAGACCAAACAGCTTTTTAATCTTAAATACAAAGTATTTATATATTTTTGTACAATTTTAGTATAAATTCAGCTCCAAGTGGGGCGATCCGTCAGCTAAAGGTATGTTTTAGAGTCTCTATACGCCAGTTAACGATTAATAGATTACTAAATTAGTTGAGGATTATTTCAATAATCGATTCATCACGATGGTTTCAGCCCTACTGACAAAAATCAAATAATGTAATGTTTCAGACACAAGGAATATAATCTATAAATAGTTGGGGTTTTTCCCCACAGATTGTCTGTGTCATTAAGAACACAGCAAAAGTTTTAATATTACAACTTTTTTTCTTTTTTTTTTTAAGAACATCCTGCAGCTTTAATGAGACGTTCACTGTGAGGCTCCACTGTCTGGTGGAAATCGAACGGCCTCGCCTCCAAAATATCTATGCCTCGGTAGCGCGGTGCAACATTCAGAGCGATCGGTGGAGCCCAAAGTCTCTCACTGCTGAGCCTTCACTCCATTATTACCGTAAATCATTTTAGGGGTTATTTATTTATTTTTCTCAAGGAGGAGAGTGCAACCGTCTTTTCTTTTCCTGTACTTTACCTCTGTAACTCATCAAACTCTGTCAAGAGCTTGTTTTTAAATGTCACGCTGTATTTGGTGTATTGATGCGTTTTGACGCTTTTCACCTCAGAGGAATTTTTCTATTGCTGGATGCAAACTTCACATTACTCTCACAGCACACAGGTTCCACATGTCAAAGCTTAGGATTTGGTGCCACGCTGCGCTGTATGAAGGAAAGAGGAAAATACGCTGCAGGCAGAGCGAAAGTACGAAATACAGGTGATCAGTTTTTTGTTATCGGTAACAAAAGACGATGATCACGTACTTTTCATGAAAATCAGCCCATGTTGTTCGGTAGCCAATCATAATTGGCAAACCACTACCTTGCATTAAAGTCTTTTCAACAGGATGCCGGATTAATGCCCGCAGTGAGCAGAGCAGATCAGATCTAACGTTTTATTTTAAGTAAAAAGTGACAACAAAAAGTATTTCAAGTTTTTTTTTTCTGTGGTTTTAGGCAGCTGTGTGACTGTGGCTGCCCAACAAACACAAATACTGCTCCAAAAATAAAAGCATTCAGTTAGAAATAGGCTTCCTCAGCACACATTGGAAGAGGGGATTTCAGCAGTAAACCGTATATAGTGAAAGTATTCAGTTATGTTTTTAAACCTACTCATATTTAATGATAGAGAAAGTTTGTAAACAAACAACCGCGTCAATTTTCAGTCACTAGTTGGACTTCATCGTTGCTATGATAGAAAGTTTCAATGAAAGCAATAAAAGATGCCATAAATGATATCCCTGTGTCCTTCCCCCACCTGTAGCTATTTAGAAACACAAAGAAGGGTTATTACAGTGTTTTAAGATTTACAAAGAGGGAAAACTCTGCAAACAGACAGTCGTGGCAACTAGAGAAGCCATGCATTGATCTAATGATAGATTGACCTCAGCCTTTGTGTTTTATTTAAATTATTAAAGGATTTAGACACAAATAAAGAACAAAAATAAGAAAGTATTACTGATTCTGTTGGTTAGAAGAAGCTGCAAACAGAGATAAACACCAAGGACCATCTGAGCAATACAGCTTGAGAAGAAAATTTTTTTTTTTTTAAAACCAAAACACATTTATCCATTTTCTTCTCCTTTAGGTTCATGGTGAGAAGTTAAGTAAACGATGTTTAAATACTAGATTTAATGGCCATCATCCCTTCCAAGAAGTTAACCTGAATTCAACCGAAAACTAAATCCATTTGGTTATTATTGAATGAACTGCCTTTTGAATGAACTGTCTTTGTGAAGTGCCATGAGATGACATGTGTTATGATTTGGCGCTATATAAATAAACTGAATTGAATTATTATGTGTTTGGGCGACCGTTTATAGTTGGTTTAGCTGAAAGGCTATTCAGTTTTCTCCTGTTGCTTTGACTAGACCATGATTTTACTCTATCATTTAGATTTACTAAAGCAAGCTTGTGTAAACAAAGCTGTGGCTGTTACAGCATCCCGCTAAACTCTGGTCTGTACGACAACAAACCTAATGTGAAATGAATATTCTACTTAGCTGTTGGATAATCATACAATGTGACCAAATCAAATGATTGAAAACAATCTATAGCTGCCCTTTAGGTGGAGAGGTGCGACTTTAGTTCCAGGAGACGGGACAGATACTGCCTGGTCTGGGCATCGTTGATATACTAAAGATGCAAAGGCAAAATGTTTTGCTGTATTTTTAATAAAACCAAAAACATAGAAAAGAAAGTTCACAAAAATAAAAAGTGTTTTAGAAAATGTTAGAAAAACAAACAACTGCCCCGTTCTGTCCTTTCAGAATAAGTTTTGCATCTTACAGTCAGAGTTTCCACGTATGACAGGGTTGAGATTTTTTACTAAATTAAAGAGTTTTTAAAAACATGTTATCCTGAAAATACATTGCTTTGTCTGAGCTCATCAAATATTTAAACATGATCTGGCTTCTTCTCCAAAAGCTAACTTGCATGTCTAAGTTTTACTGTGATGGACTCGCATCCTTTCCAGGACACATCAGACCTCTCGCCTACGGATGGAGTCTCCCCTGCAAGCTCCCACCCATTTAAGCTGACATAGAAGGTGGAAGGACAAAATTATTGATATTTGTCTTTAAATTTAGGATAAATAAATACCTTAAGACTGTCATATTACTGACAACGCCATCATGCTATGAGCATCTCATACTGGGAAAAGGTTTGTAACTACTGTTGTTTTAACAGCTCTTTTTTTGGATTACGTCACATTTATGCATCATATTTGATTTAACCAGTGTTTCCTCTGGCATTGTTAGTCAACGCACAGAGATCCCTTTAATAAATAATATATGTTTTACATGCTACGACACTGTTGCCCCTGAATCACCTGATTAACATGTTCTTAGTCCTTCCTACTTTATGTCTTACCAACTCTGCTTTCCTACCATGAGACAAATGATGAAAAGCTGAAAAATGTCATTAAATCTTAAAGATGGAGTTTAACTCTTGGAAAACTGTATCTAAATAAAACGGCGTTGTGTCACATTAACCCAGTGGACTAGACAGCAGCAGTAAGCGGAGGAATGCAATAAAAAAACAAGGCAGGCAACAACCTGACAGCTGCCTTTCAGTTAACAGTCAGAGATGAGGAAAGAATGATGACCTAATTCCACACTGCAGCTGCTTTCCCAGATATGAGCAAAATTATCAGCCTGAGTTGTTGCGTAATGTTATTAGGTAACCATTTCCTCCAGCCAGGGTGCATTTCACAGAATGAACACCAAAGGAGTGTTTCTCCCTTGGTGTAAAAACACTGTAGAGTCAAATAAACAGCCTTGTTTGGACAAGAAGGAAAGAAAACTGCAAGGAAAGCAAAGTCAGAACATTTCTGTTCTAAAGTTGATCGAAGAATCGGTGTGAATCAAAGTTAAGTGCGTAAAAAAAAATTGTAAAAAAACAAGGAATTAAAAAAAAAAAGAGGAATAGAAAATAAGTAACCATGGGGGGAAAAAATCCCCTAAATATTTCCCGCTGAAGCTTCATTCAGAGCTTCAAGGACTTAATATAAGAAGCTGCAAGTCAAAAAGGAGTGAAATCCAATACTCACCTTATGCAGGTGCTCCAGAGCAAGAATTATTTCACCGATATAAATCCGCACCGCTTCCTCAGAAAAGTGATCTCGCTGGTACAGATGAGTAAACATTTCCCCGCCGCTCACATAGTCTGCACTCACACACAGGAACAAATACAGAGGGGGCTTGAAAACATACGAGACAAAATAAACGCACTGCCAAAAAATGCAGACAAAAAGGACACACAGCGCCAGACGGAAAGATCTGTTTAAGTCTCATGACCAACAAGATGGGAGCTCCTCCTGATTTGTTTTTGTTTGTTTTTTGGGTGTTTCTGGACTCACCTAAGATGAGGTGCAGCTTGCTCTGCGTTTGAAAGGCGTAGTGAAGCGTCACAAGGAAGGGAGACTGGCGAATGTGCTCCAGCACCTGCCTCTCGGTGCGAGTGTGTTCTGTTGTTTTCGCTTTCTGAACGATCGCTGCTTTCTTTAAAACCTGCGAGGAAAGTCGTACACGTTTCCTTTAGGTACGCTGAGCAGAACACGGCTGGTCAAACTTTCTTTTGCTACATCTCCTTAGCGAAACAATTCACACCGCTTGAGCTTTTTGGTCACATCATAATCACAAACTCCACTGAACTTTATTAAGGGAATTAAGGAAGATAAAGAACACAAGCAAAACAACTGATTCAGACTGGATTGAAAGATTTCGATTCTACAATGGGATTTAGGCCTGTACTTTGACTGGGCCACTTTAACAGCTTTTATCTCATCTACTTATAATCTCTGACCGGCGTTTCTGTTCCTGCAGAAGAAAAGCATGACGCAGCCATCAGGTTTTAAAATGAGTTTTAACTGTGGCTATTGTATATATTTTTAACCGCTTTTGGTCTTTTATCAGTGCACCTTCTTCTACATGTTGCTCTTATTGCTTCTTTCTTAACACATCTTCCACTTCCCTTTTTTTCCCCCACACTATTTTCACTAATTCCAATGAAATACACCAAAGCTTGTGATTACAACGTGACAACGTGTGAAAGAGTTCAAGGGGTGTTCATACTTTTACTAGATAGTAAAGAAAAACAAGATCAGTAAAAATTACTTATAAAAGATACCAGGTGTCCAATTTTACCTTCATAGCATACAGCTGGCCTTCATCATGGCCGGTGTTCTTCCTAACTAAAAATACTTTTCCATAAGCTGGAAAAAAAACAGAATTTAAGGTTTATTTCAATCGCAGATTGTAAGAATAATAAAAGTAAATGTGAAAAGTTTTACTCTCACGATGTTTTACCAAATACGATGAAACTAAGTATTTCACGATGCATTTCCTATTTTCACACACATACACATAAAAACATTATGGAAACGATGCTTTAGACACGGCTGAGAAAGTGACTGTTTGTGCTTCATGTGGCCCTAGAGAAGTTTAAATCATCAGTGAACAACTAGACGTCCATTTTAACACTTTATCCTCATAAACAAATCATTATCATCAGGTTATTTTTCAAAATTTAATCTGGAAAAAAAATAGGACTTAATATGCTAAAATCTGACATTCATTAGCATTCATTGACACTCTTGTCACTCCTGTATGAGACCATTAGATTTCATGAAACATGACAGTTATGATCAAACTTAAGAAATATATGAAACATAATAAAAACAAAAAATGAAAAAAAAGTCCTCCTGCTAGACGATAGTTGTTAAAGTCACGTAATCTTAGTCTAATAAAAGAACATTTAAAAACAAATCTCAAATCCACAGTTGTCGGAGTAAAAAATGTTCATCTGTCACTTCAGTTTACTAAAGATCTTTCTGAAGGTCCTAAAACGTTTAACCAAACTGAAGTCTGGGCTTATCTATTTCTGGGTGATTATTTTCTGGCATGTTTTTGTAGTTTTGCTGCTTTGTTTAGAATCATTATCCCTTTGCATGACCTATTTAGGGACAAACTTCATTTGGTTTACAGACGGAGTCCTATTAGACTCAATGACAACATTGACTGTAAGTTACCATATGGCTGCAAAACAACCCTTAGCTCACATCAGTGTCCTTGATCGTTTGCATGCGGTGTTAACGTTGTGTGTCTTTTCTATTGTTGAGCAAACATCACCATTCAGGTCTCATGTATGCAAAAGACACGGCCTCAGAAGCTTACCGCCGGTGCCCAAAACCTTGAGCAGCTCAAAGTTTTCCATGCCGACCCTTTCAGTGTGACCTGTGAGGTTTGCTAGAAGCGGGGAAGAAAACAAACACAAAAAACTTTAAATAGTGGTATTACAATATAATATTTGGGATAGAAAATAAAACATGTCTGTTGATTTTTTGACGACAACCATCCAGAAGTTTAAAGGTCTACTGTCTATAAGATATTTATATTTATCTTTTTTTTGCTAATTTATACAAAAGTTTCAAACTTTATACCATGATACCTGCAGTATCTAAACCTAGGCTGTCATTGTTTTTAGTGCATGAAGTGAAGGGAGCACACTTGGATAGTGATCTAAACTGATTAAAATACAGAGCAGAACTGCAACAAATGAAACTTTACTTCTGACAAAGAGCAAACAGACATCACAAGGAAATCAACCAGAAAATTCTTGATTTTCACCTGTTTAAAATAATAATCTGAATAGTGTGGCGTGTTTTTGCAGTTAGAAGTGGTGTAGATCTCTAAATAAAATCCAATGTAACCGATAGCAGTGCTTACAACAACGACAAAAAACAAACAAACCACTAGATCCATATTTCAGTTTCCATAATGTACAGAAACAGGAGCCTATCTGGCTCCTTCAGTTTTTTTCCTCCAGCTACCAATTTATGAAAGATTAGATTTTTAGAAAATCTGGATCTTTTTCACCAATTCTCTGGCTCCCGTAGCTCAGGGTGACATGGATTTATCCCTCTTTCCTCTTAGATTTGCATTTATAACTGATAAACCAACTCTCTGTGTGACACCCATAGCAGTAAACATTTAGTGCGTTATGTTGATATTGTTTGAAACATGATTATTTTTCAAGCATGTTTCACAGCTTGCGGTTCATTGCCCTTTAAGGTAAGGTCACCTCCCAGAGGGGACGATAAAAATAAAAGACAGTTTTGAAATTAATGCATGCATTTTTGTATTTTTCATTGTGAAATTTTAAAAAAATGATTAATCAGATTTGGTAGGCCAAAGAAAACTAAAAGGTTAGATTTTAAGCCATATTGCCTACAACTATATTTATTTACAACAACAAATAACTTCTAACTAATAAATCCTTTGTCTGAGAATATAATCATAAACACATTTGCAAATAAAAATACCTATAAATCCTAAGAAAGTTCATGGAGGTTTTAAAGGACATAACTACATTTGCATTTATGATCTTATAGGTGAAAAACATTTCATTATTAGCTGCCAAAATGTGATCACAGTTCACTTTTTTTTTTCAAACATCTAATGTTATAATTTCATACCTGTCTTATTACACATGTTAGTTTAAAATTTGCATTTTTTTTTCAATGATAAATGATTAACGCTGGATGTTTCTCAAACAATGTGGGTAAATTTGACTTACCATTGGTGATTTGATGTTTGACAGTACAGGCCCTCTCGTTTGATTTCCCATCGGAGTCATCGCTACTGTCAGACGTGTCCCCAGACATAGTTAAAGAGGAGGGGGGAGCTTGTATAGACTGGTTTAATAAACCTAAATGCTAAAGGATCTGCGCTACAGGCTCAGCAACCACAGAGATCTATTGTGAATGCATTGCGGAGAAAGCAGGGATTATCGAAATGACAGGACTGCTGTGTTTTCGAGGGAACGCTGTCGGGTTAACATTAATCCCCATGCATTTGACATCCTGGTGTTTCGCATTGTTTTTCAGTCATGACAGTAACCAGAGAAAAACAGGGACGTGTTACTTCTGCTGTTCTCATTGCTTTGTAACGGCTGCCTAATTCACACCAACATTTAGAGGAAATAATAGTGTTGCTTTCAATTTCTGACATCGAATGTGGCTGTTAGTTTAACACTGTGTACAATTTAACCCACTGTTGTTAGCATTAGCTGTTTATCAGTGGTCATTATTCAGAAGGTAAGGTAGCTAATAGTTACTTTGTAATGACGCGTTATTTTTTAAATCGGCTGCCTTGTTCGAGGGTTATCATCTCCGGCATTTTTTTAGTATAATAGCTCAGATAAAATGAACCGTTTCCTACCCAGATGCTGTACAGATGCAAAACAGCGTTAGCAGCTAGCTGTCCGTGAAAGTTTGAACGATTAGCTAAGCGCTAAATGTTTGCTAGCCTTTTTAACTGGCGTCTTCAGGTACGAACAGTCAGTCAGTGTCGGAAAATACCACCGCAACAGCTCCTGGTCTTCTTTCTTTTCCAAGAGTTAAATACATATTTTCTCCATGAAGTATATTGTACGTCTTTACTTGGTTTTTCTGACCACAGCCAGTAAACTGCTAACACCAGGATGCTCTCCAAACAACCTGGGCGACGGCCAGTCACGTGACATAAAATGGTGGGCGGAGCTTTTTTACTAGAGACCAGTCCGCTGAAGACCGATTAGGTGGCAATAATTAAACATTATTTTCCCATTAGTAATCGTGCATAAATAGCAATTTCATTATATTTATTTAAGTAATTCAGTCTAATTAAAGTCATTACTCAGGAGGAATACGCAGTAAAAGCTATCCAGTGCTTGGCTTTCCCTTTTCCTACTATAACTCTACATAACACTGTTGGTTTAAATAACGCGATTTTGCAAGATTCATTTTTCTGTTCGGTTAATTCCAGCTTCGAGATGTCTTTATGAAAAATAAGCCTATTTTTTTGTTTAAATCTTGAATTCAAAAGATCTTTGATCACCTAGGTGAGCCTGGAATTTTATACCGCAACCATGTGATCTGTCTATACACATGTAGGCTTTCAGCTAGATCTAAGAAATGCTTGTTTAGGATAAATAAATCCCCTAATCTGTCTTACATGCTCATCATATTACAGACATGACAATATTTAAAGAGCTGACGCTTTATTCCAACTGATGAAATTGTGAGATTGAGGTGAAAAGGGAAACAAAAATTGAAATCCTAGATTATCAATTTCACAATGAGGTATAAGAGATGTTTTGGGGGAATAAAAAAAATGTAATGAAGCTTGCCATTCAAGAAGGAAAACAAATTACAACTGCCTGTTGATATACATTCAGATAAGGTGTATTTTAGTTTACAGCTAATTTCCAATAATACATGACTTTTCTGGGATGATTTCCTTTACATCAGGAAAAACGAATACAATTGTTGCATGTGATTTATTACAAAATCAGGCCTAGACTGGAGGGAAATAAACATACCCTGAAATCTGATGTCCATAATAATAAAAAAATTGTAAAGAAATTCCCCTGGTGAAACGATGCAAAGACAAATGCAGTAACATTTCAGATTCTGAGGTATTGAAGCCATGTTTGGTTGCATTACAAACATGTATTTATTCTTCAAAGACCAAAGTCAAGGAGAAAAAAAAAAAAAAAAGGGTTTGCAAAGTTAAACTTTAACATACATTGTGAAGTATCTATAAAGATTTAATTTAAAAGAAAAAAAGAACTTTTTAGTTTGGATTAACACACAAGTACATAGCAGGCTCTCCAAAGTTTTTTTAAGAATAAATCTGCTACAGATTAGGGATGTGTTCTGATCATTTAAGAATTTCCTGTTGGACAAGAAAGGAACCAGCTATTTTTTTCTCCCCTTAGATGGCTAATATTTAAATGTTCAAATATTACAAGGTTCCAAATAGAAAAAAAGACAACCTCCATCTTTCTTTAAATGTCCCGATTTTTTCCATTACGCTCAGATATTAGTCAGTGGTGTTCAGTCAGATTTAAGGTACAGCCAAAGACGACGAAGCCTATTAAATTATACATCGTTAATAGATTTCTTTCTAGACAAGTTGTCCAAACTGCAGTAGCAATAAATGCATTTTAAGCAGGTTATTTTAATAAGGAACAGGCCAGATTTAAAGCTTTATAATATCTGAGCTTAACAAGAGAAAGAACAGGAAAATAAAGCTATTGATCCAGACTATAGCACAATGTTTTCATGAACTTGCATGTTTTAAACTATTCCAAGCATTAACACTGAACAGTTTTAGGATGAACCTCCCCTTTAAACACTGAACAGAAGATCTTTTACTGCATTGTGATGTTTATTGATGTTTAACAGCACCTTTACAAGTGAATTCACTTTTAGTTGACGTTACCTGGAGTGCTGAAGTTTTCCAGAGAATGTATAAGATGCATTTCCTCTTCCCAACACAATTTCAAAGTTGTGAACAAGAATAAAAATAATAATAAAAATAAAAAAAAAAGAAAAACATACAGACAAAAGTTCCCAGCAAGGTCAGGACAATATAATCTTGATTTTAAAGGCAAAGATCAGATGTTTCGTTGGTTCCACGGAACTTCTTTACATACATGGATCTTGTTTCACATTAACGGATGGCTATCAGTCCGACATCGATGAGTTTCTGTATCTTCTGAGCGATAACTGGATTCTTTAAGTGGCTGGATATAAAAGAAGAAGCAACGGTCAGATGAGGCATTTCTGGAGGTATGGAACGTTTATGGAAGGGGTGGAGGTAGAACTTACTCGCTGAGGGCTTGTGGATCCTTCTGCATCTGTTCAAGGATCATGCGCATTGCAGGGTCGGACATAATCTGCTGGACCTCGGGATCAGCCATGGCTCGTTTCTTCACCTCCTCTGGGCTGTCGTTCCTCATGGTTTGGCTGACCATGCAGCGCTGCATACCTTCTGTAGCTTCCTTTAACGTCCAGAGAGCAATGGTGAGGATTTATATGAACATATATTATTTTACTCTTTAAATACTCCGAATTATAACACAACACTGAAATAAATGTACTTTTAGTCACAACTGGTGATTCTCGTCTCGTTTCTAAAACCCAACCTTTTTTGGATTTCATTAACATCCATAAAATCTTCTTCATAACAAGTTGATCTATCAAAGGGAGGTTTTTGCAGAGGTATCAGATAAATCCAAGTATTGCTGCACTATTTTAAATATACAATAACTGTTCTCAGACATATGAGGAAGGGAACCTTGAGAACTGCCCTAAAAGATGCGTTCCACAACAGAACAACTCGGTACATTTGGTTCGACACAAATACTTAAGTATACGTATTTTATAATGCGTACCTTTGAGGATGAATCCAGCTCTAACGCCTTCTGGTAAGCATCCATAGCTTTGGAAAAGTCTTTCATAGCCTCCAACGCAGCTCCTTTACGTGTGTAGCCTTTAACTACGAAGACAAACAAAGTTTGTTAGTTAAAAAAAAAAGCTAAATAAAAGTTGGTATCTTTTTTTTTTTTTTTTTTTTTTTTAGCTCTCAACACCAAAATAAACAAAACTTACTGAAAGTGGGCTCAAGTTTGATGCATTCTTCACAATCCTAACAGAGGGAGAAATAAAAGTTAGCTTTCAAAGGCAAGCTGAGGGCGGAGGGGCTGAATCGCATTCAGATGTGATGTTTCGTCGTCGTACCTTCAGGGCGAGCTGAAACTCCAGCAGCTTTGTGTAACAGGCAGCTCTGTTACTGTACAGTTTGGCATCGTTGGGGTTTCTCTTAATAGCCTCAGTGTAATGCTTCATGGCTAATGGGTAATCTCCTGATAGGAGGAAAATAAAAAGCATCATAACTGAGCTCTTTTCTTTAACAAACGAGACACGTATACTTGTCATTTTACCAACCTTTCTGGAAGGCGTCGTTGCCCTTGTTCTTCTCCTCTAGCGCCAGCTCAGGGTTGATATATGCTAGCTTCTCTTGCTCCTTTAAAATCTTCTCTGCCTGCAGGAGATGAAGTCTGCATCTGTTAACTTCTCTTTGAATGAAATGGAGTTTGAGGACTTGTTAGCTCATACGGTGACCAGTCTACTGCACCTGTTGACATTTCTTCAACACATCAGGAGTCCGGTGCTCTGTCAAGCTCTTGTTGAAGTATTGGATAGCTTCTTTGTATTTTTCCTGTTTAAAGTACGAGTTGCCGATCCGAGCCAGGGCCCTGCAAACAGAACGAAGCAGGAAATAAGAAATCTGGGGAGGAAAAAAGGTTTTCAGAGCCATCTTTGTTGTAACGATGAACGCAATACTAACTTAGTTGACTGGGGTTTTATGTGGCAGAATAAAAAGTTGTAAATTGTCACAAAAATGAAGGTCTGATTCCCTTCCAAGCATTCTGGGGTAGATTTCCATGTTTCCTCATCTAGAAACCAAAATCCTTGCCCATGTTTACAAAGTCAGACTAAAAGAGGAGCGTCATGAATAGTGTGCAGATTTCACACCTTTATTTGTTTTGGTTTCCTTTCACACTCCTCTTTTAAAAGCAGCCCAACCTTTCTGAACAAAGTAAAGCAGTCAAGGAAGCTGCTGGTTTATGGTGAAATCCCAACAAGCCGTAAAGTAGGAACAGGAGGCAAGGCAGCGAGCTTTCCATCCTGGTTATGCAGTTTCTGCAGAAATTAGTAAATGTAACATAACGCTCTTTAAACCATTGTTATTGGCATCAATGAGGTCCCAGGACAATTTACCGATATATGTAAAGACAATTATGGAAACTCAACATCGTCTAAAGTGTCTTGAGAAGATTATTTAAGATAACGCACCACAAATAAAAAGGAACATGACTGAGGATGTTTCTCATCATAGTTAATGCAAAAAGACCTGCAGCATCTGAAATGCTACAGGATACGATACATCACTAACAAAGGATTATTATTAGGGCTGCAACTAACGATTACTCTGCTAATCGATTTATCTGTTTATTATTTTTTTTGATTGATCGATTAATAATCGGATGGTAAAAGGTTCCTGACAGAAGATTTTTTCCAGAATTAAAGCAGGTGAAAGTACAACTTTTCAAACCAGAGGAGTTCTGGATAAAACTTGACGGAAGAAAAGGTTTTTTAATCTTAAATACAAAGGATTCTAGTACTGCCCCAACATTTTTCAATTTACTGCATTTATCTTTTACCTCTTTCTAAAACTATTAGATTTTGTTATCATTTGAGCGATAAGTGTGCTGGATTCTTTCGGTTTTCAGCCTGCTGAGCTGTTGATCGGCTGAAGACCAACATACACCACCACCAACATGCCTTCCTTCTTTATCAGTTCTTCAAGCTCATTTTCTAAATCCTTCCTCTTATGTCCACAAATTGCATCGTTTTTCTTATCAAGTTGGATGATAGTCGAGATGAAATTAGCAGTTTTGTAACAGTGCCTCTAAGATGACTCCGTTCACCAACAGGTTTTCCTTCAAGTTTAACCCCATCAAACAAATAACTGACTAGGTTCCCACACCATGATGCTGCCACTTCCATGCATCACTTCATAAATACCAAAAGGTTCTGAGGTAGGCTGAATATTTGCTCGTAATGAGGTAGGCTATGCAGTAACTATAATTTCAATAACATCTAAGTGAACTGGGTTTATAAATCAGGTGTTCATTTTTCAGTTTTTTATCATTTCAATCCTTTTTTAATGCTTTTTATATCCATATATCAGATGAAGAGCGGCCCCAATCATATTTCATTCAAAACTTCACAGACCTCTCTTTCTACGAGGATTTGCAGACTCCCATTTTCTGCTTCACAAATATTAAACACCTTAATTGGAATTGTTGGTCTTCAGCCGATCAACAGCTCAGCAGGTTGAAAACCGAAAGAATCCAGCACACTTATAGCTCAAATGATAACAAAATCTAATAGTTTTAGAAAGAGGTAAAAGATAAATGCAGTAAATTGAAAAATGTTGGGGCAGTACTTGAATCAAAAGCAAGTTAATGAAGGCATATGCATTAATCCTCTTTAAAAAAAGTCAAATAAAATGATGATATATAAGAAGATGTGAGAAAGTTAGGAGTCTAGACGTATTCTAGAGATTGTTAATGATTCCAGTCATGGATTTCAGTTAGTTACATGAAAGACTTACTTTGCTATTTGTCTGTAATCTTCTCTGTTTTCTCGGCCGACATCGATGGCCTTCTCACACAGCTCTCTGCACTTTTCAAAGTCACCCTTTTCAAAATACACAGCTGGAAAGAACAAAAATAAAAAAAAAATAAAAAAAAAATAAAAAAAAAAAAAAAAGGGTCAGTGGAGATAAATTCAGCTTTTAACTTTACTTTGACAACATGCACCTGCATCAATGTGATGTTGATTTTGTTTCCTGCCGCAGGAAATTCATATTTTTTGAATTGAGGTCGAATGGGTGCAGATTAGCACTCCACAATCTAAGGGTACCAACCTGCTTGATTAGAGATATAGGTCATGTTTGTTGGGTCGTGCTTAAGCGCTTGGTCATAATGTTTCAATGCCGTTTCAAAGTCTTTATTCTTGTACGCAACGTTCCCCAGTTCTTTTTCTTTCAAAGCCTGAAAAATAAAAGCATCACTAATCATTAACAGCAAATTATCAGTAGGTGAAAAGGAAGATACATCTAATTGGTTGTTTTTTTAGTACCATTTTTTTGTTTTCAGGTAGATCTTCCTCTTTGGGGGGAGGTGCTGGGGTCTCTTTAGGTTTAGGAGGAGAAGGAGCAGGTTCCTCTTCCTCCTCCATCTCTGAGAGGTTCAATCCCAGGAGCACAGAAAGAGTAGTCATTACTCTTGGATCCTGCAGTTTCCTGCAACAACAAAAAAAAAAACAACAAGCTACTTTCGATGAAGTCAAAGCATTTTGTAGAAGATGCTGAGGTAATCTATTCAACTAGGGCTGAAACGATTCATCGAGTAACTCGATTACAAAAAAATCCTCGAGGAAATTTATCCGCCTCGAAGCTTCGCTAAATTTATTGTATTGTAATAAGCAATGCTGTTAACTACGCAGCACACTGGTCTAGCCGGAGGGTTTTTGTGTTGCACGACGCTACCACTCCGTTAGCACCTGGAGCACATGTGCTAAGTTTGTAGCTATGGAGGGAACCGGAGAATGCTCAGAAG
>JAUZNJ010088178.1:0-22874 GCA_034780135.1 Jordanella pulchra | reverse complement strand
ACCAGGCTGGTCCAATTTAGCCATGAAACCTCCCACACTAAAATGAGGGGTGTTTCAGTTTCATTGTCCAACCCCTGCATTTGGTTCTTCTCATAAAGCTTCTCTGTTTTGGTTTTATCTTCTCTTAATAATTAATAACATCATAGAATATATTGGGTACTTTCCTTACACTTCGAGGTTTAAACAACTCTAAAATCTTAGGATTGTTAGTTCTGGTGCATAAAACCCTTGAACTGAGATATGTTGCGTCATTTTACAGTAACTTCAGGCATTTTGACTGCGTATACATCATTAATGGCAGTTTGTTGATATGATCAATAGTCGTAAACAAGAAAGTCTTGCTCTCTGCAAGAACCAATGCTGCAGAGTTTCAGTGAGGCTCAGATGTCATTTCTGTTTGCATGACTGGTTTGTTTTCCAACCGTGGCTGTCTGTTGTCTTTCTCAAACTGAGAAAAAGTTCAGCAGAGGAAAAGAGGAGAGAAAGACAGAAAGCGGCTCAACCATTTGTCCTCTGGTTCCAGCATTTAAAGCCGTCTCCAGACCCCTCGGATGACAGACACTCAGCCTGCGTTCAAAAGCCTAATCTTCAACCTCTAGGTAGCCTCACTCAGGCTTGGAAACAAAATCTCCATAAGTTGGAGAGGAGGTGGAGGACGACAGAGGAGGAGAGGCAGGGAGGGTTCAGAATAAAGGCACATTAGACAGACAGTTCCTCTCAATCGCTGAAACAATAAGCCCTATTTATCGCTCATTTGAAAAAGGTTTGACGCGGCGCCGAAACAGAGGAGGCTTTCATCTCCCTGGCATATTAAACTGTCACAGTGCTTAACTTTAAATTAAGGTGACACGCCACTGACTTGGGGATGTCACTAATAGTGCAATGGCGACCTGCTAATAGAAGCACAATATGACGCGTTTGCTTTAACTAAAACCTCCGCTGTCAGATTACGGCGGTGACATCTTAAACTTTTCATACATTAACGTGACACTTGGAACAAATGCAATTTGGTGTCGAGAGCGGCACAAAAGAAGGGCGTGTGATTCAAAGCATGGTGAAGGGCATTGTCACGAGGTGTCTCAGCATGAAAGGATGACATTTCCTTCTATTAGGTGAATGTAATAAATCACAAGCTTTAAAAAAAGAGGTTTACAGGGAGAAAGAGGTGGAGAACAATTTAAACATGTAAATATATGTAAGACGTGTAAAGAAACCCATCTCTTTTTCTTCTTACTGCTCCCAAGTGTCTTTTTTTATGCCCAGAGTCGGAGGTATTTGACCTTGGATTGGTTCAAATATGTTAACAATGTGTAAAATGTCATAAGACATTTCTTGCACCTTAACAAGCTGAACCCACATCACGTTGTTCATTTGGATGAACAACAAGGCCAATCATCGCATTGCCACTACTATGCCTAACAGTTAATGTGGGATTTTGGGAGAAAACAGAAAATGTTCAGTGAGTTTTGACCAAACATCTTTACTATGTTTTTTTTGTTTACAAAAAAAAGTAGACCCTTTACCTAAAAAGCACATAGAACCGCCAGATGTGGCCCCTCACAGTAATTTATCCGGCCCTCAAGAGCCAAAAAAAGGCCTGTTATAAAACTGCTAAATAAGTGCCACCAGCCTTTTTAAAGATTTAATAATGTCAAAGTGGTGCTGATATAAACACAGGTTATCACTGTTTCACAGTGGGTATGAGCTTTAAATTTCTCAAAATTTCATAACTTTGCATCGTCTGTCCAAAGAATATTTTTCTACAATATACAACTTTAACCAGTCACACTGGTTTTGGAAATTTCAAACTGTCTAAAAAATTTCGCAACTACTTTGATTATTGGTTAAAAAGTGAACTCTTTTTAAAAAACAGTTCATGACTTTATCCACCAGGGTGAAAGATGGTTTTATTGGCGTATAACGATTTCTTCTCAAGGTTTTAGGAGATAGTTGTCTTGCTTGAGGTGCAGAGTACTGACTGTAATGTGCAAAACGGAAGCAGAACTTTCCAGAAATGTCTTCAGCTCCAGACTCTCCCTGGACTGTCTCCATCCAGTAATTCTATTTGTTTTATATTGTTTGTTTTATATCACGACCATATAAAATTGTGATGCGATTGCCTTGCAACCTTTCCCTTGCTGATGCTTTGTGCAGTTTGAGCCTTTGCTTTCTCTCTTCAAACTATAACTTTAAATGACAAAAATGAGATGTCTGGTAAAAAAAAAAGTGCCAAGCAGGCTGAACGCTGAGAATCAATCAGTAGCTGCTTTAACAAAGGTGATTAAAACCAGTTTTTAGAATAGTGACTTTAAAGGGGAAACGGTTTCAAGTTGCCACAGGCCAGTTTTGTCTTCACACAACATATAGTTTTTACATGCATTGTATCTCCAGGTTAAAAACCACAAGAAGACACTTTGATTTGCTTTTCCTTTATAAAGTTATAGTATATTATGGTACATGATCCATAGTTTTCAGTCAAACAGTTTCAGTCCTGAATAAGTGGCCTTGAATCATGTGTGACATTATTCTGTTTCTTCAGTAATCATGCAGTCATGAGGTAGGCAATATGTTCCTGACTCACTAACCGGCTGCATGAAGAAGTAATTGCTCTGTTTTTGCCTCCTTTTGTTCATCATGTGTCTCTTTTACAACATTTTTTGAATGCATCTTAAAAACAGGATTGTTTTTTATTCTCCGAATGTACTTGATTATATGTTTTAGTGTCAGACGACTCGGATTAGACACAGATTTCATAATCTTCACTTTAAATTAGGTAAAGGAGGTGCTTTACGGTAAATGTTTCCCTGGAGAAGTTTCTGCTTTTTCAACCGCATACATTTGTATTTACATTCACATTCGCTAAACAGAAACGTACACGTCATCTTGTCACGCAGCTCCCAGCCTCACATCCACAATGCCTGGGGTCACAGAAACAATCAGTCGAAATATTTCCGTACTCAGAGTTTATTGCAAAATGTCTCCTTCTATTGACCTAAATAAACAGGAAACGCCCAGAAATACCAGCCTGTCAAAAATCAGTGCAGATAATCACCTCTCTGCAACAATAGAGACTTTGTGAAAAACACAATTTAATGTGTAAATATTTGATTTTTGATTGTGGAAAATTGCATAAGAGAAAGAAAAACTATGTGGAAGCAGAGAGGGAGCCCAGGGAGGAGGTAAATCCAGGTAAAAGCTGTTCCTAAATCTGACAAGGTGTTTATTGAATACAAACACAAGTTTCTACCTGAATACATCTGTTTTAATCCTCAGAGGACTCTTCCTCCCGCTTAGCTAATTGGAAAAAAGGGGGGAAGGAAGGTAAAAGAAAACAGCAATAAAATCCCCTAATTCCTGGATTATAATTTAAAATATTCCAAAATGCTAATCAGGGAATTGCAACCAACAAAGGGATAATAAGTCGGTCATCCAATTACTAGCATTTTCATCCCCCTCCGCGTTCGGAGGAGCCCGGTTCAAACCTGGAGACTCTCTGAACGTGCCTCGCTTTCCTTTTCAAGCCGAGACGTGGAGACAGTGCATCAAGCTGTGAGCAAACACGGCTTCTCCGGATCGGCCCTCCCCGTCTCTGCCTGTCTCACAAATATGTTAATTAGGGTCCAGATATTCACAAACTTAATTAGCTGGGGCCTAGGTTGGTTCAGTTTGATTGGAGACGGATGAAAAAAAAAAAGAGAAGAAATAGGGTTTATGTTTCAATGGTGAATTTAAATTTGGCCTTAAGGTGATGAGGAAGTATTGTTAGATCCTGCACCCAAATGAACTTTTCTCCCCCTGATTCCTGCAGCAGAGGGGAAAATCCAGCATGGCCAAGATTAGGCTGTAATTTACAGAGGAGCGTTTCCATTTGGAACGTGAAGTGATTGTACTAATTGAAGTGGCATTCATTACATTATAGGTCGAAAATGAGAGGAGGTTCACTCTTCTACCTATTAAGCTTTAGAAGATACTGACGCTGGTGTTACGGGGAACGAGGAGGACAGAAGATGTCATTAGACGGTAAATTAGACATTTTTAGGGACTGAAGGGTTCACATAAGGGGCTGCTATGCTTTTAATTTAAATCAGAATAAAATGCAAGACAAGATTGATGAATTTAGGAAGAATTAGCTTGACCTGGAATTTAACACAAGTTGTGATGCTGTTTTTCATCATTATGGACCAAAAAAAAAGTTTTATTCGCAATTCAGGCAGGCTGTAAAATTAGAATAATGGCATTTAATTTAATGAACCATGGTAAGATTTATAAATGATCTCTAATTCCATTTTATAGTTAGCTAATCATATAAAATCTACTTTGCTCATGGAGTTCCACAGGGATTGTATCTTGGAAATCTTCCATTTTTCTTCTACCTGCTCCGTTTCAGCTCTTATATGACAAATCTGTAAACAAATCAAATGACGGCCAGATAGAAGCTTCTTTTCCTGGCAACAATATCGACCTTTTTTCTTCACTGGGTTGGAAATGAGAGGAATTCCTGGAGTTAGTTTAATTTAAAGGATACAATTAAAGGCCCTAACAATGGGTGTAAATTACCATTACAAGATGGCTTGGAGGTGAAACAATACAAAGGATAATTTTTTTGACATTAAAGCAACAACTAGTGTGTATTTTACTTGGACAACAGGAGACTGGTACCAAATAGATTTAATAAAAAGCATACTGATGTGTTTTAATGGCCTAGTCAAAGTCTAACCTAAATCCAACTGGCAATCTGGAATAAAACCAATGAAATTAATTTTCATAGAAGTTTTCATCTATTTTGACCAATATTTAACCAAAGAAAAACTTGCATTTTTTTATTTTTTAATTCCCAAAATATAAATATAAAATAATGAAATAAATGTGATTAAAAAAAAATCTCAAATATATTAGTTTTAAGAAGGATTTTTTTCCTAAATAATTTATTTTTTTGACCCATGGACAACCCTGAACCTGCAGTATTTGTGCAGTATGTGTGTTTCAACATTGTTGCTTCTGTAACTAGCAGCACATGTCCTCTTAAAACACGCTAACAAACCAGACTGCGGCTCTGCTCTCGGAGCTGTTCCTGACCTCCGTGGCCGCCATCCATCCACTGCCGTTCTCTTAGAGATTCCCAGAGTTTTTAGGAGGAATTTGACATTGGTCCAAAACCAGTCCCTTGGCTTTTCAAGTATGTAAAACAAGCTCGTTTCTCCTTTTCCTTTTACCTACAGCTGACAGGAGCACCAGCTGGTGGCGAGCAGCCAAGACTGCAAGGCATGTGCTTTTACTTGTAGGCTAACTGCACCGCTGAGCTGCTCTGGGATTTACTCCGCATTATAGCAACGGGCTGCAGTATAGATTAATAACAGGACAAGTGTGTGGGCGAATAAGCAGGGGTTCTTCTTTATACACTTCAAGTTTTCCACTCCTTTCCTTGGAATTTTGTTTCTTTTAAAATCTCTTGTGATTGTTGACGTGTTTGGGTTTTATTTCCAGCAAGTGATGCAGGTCTATGTTTACAAGCGTAGAAACCTTTTGTCCTAAGGAATAAGAAAACAAATATTCTACCATTAAATGGAAAATATACAACAAAACATTTTCAGAAAAGCAGGAGAATAAAATTTAAAAAGTTGCACTTCCTTTCTGTGGTGAAACACAATGGATCTCATTAATCTGCATTTATTTTGTGATTAACAAACATTGACTTTTCTTACATTTAGGTTTCTGCACACTACAGGCAAAAAGAATAAATTGAAATAAATTTTCAAAAATTAGAAATACTTTAAACATAATCCACTTAAATTTTAAAAATCCAATAATACTCTATGCATAATTTAAATGAGGAATAAGTAAGAAATTGACTGTAAAATTGATGTCAATCTTTCTCAGTTGTTACAGAGATAGAACTAACATTAGTGATAAACAGTCGGTCCTCCCCTACATCAATCTTTCGTCACGTTTTTCTCCTAAACGTGGAGGTATGGTGCATAACTACTTTGGTACAGTGTGTAGCCAGTACTTACTTCCTGGTTTATGAGCCAATCATATAACAGTTCACACGGTTGCCAAAACATCTTGCTGCATTTGGTATTTTATGTTGGCAAAAGAGCAGCAGCTTGCAAATATAGAAAGCAGCATGAATAGAGAAGCAGAAACCGTCTGGATATCGAAGAAGCTTCGGCTTCCTTACTGTGGCTGAATCGTCTTCACTCATCATCTTGAATTTAGCTGAAACCTGCAGGACTCTCTGAAGGGAGTTTTGTGTGTTCAGGTTTCAAATGTGAGATGTCTTTTTTTTTTACTTGTTTCTTCTTTAATGTTCTCCTCTCAGAGTGGATTACACAATGAGATGATTTTTCTCCTGTCTGCTATCTTTAGCTCCACCTCTCAGGTCTCTGTAGGACTCAGATGCTCATGGAAGAAGGTTGTGTTTGGTGAACATTTCTATCTTGATCTGGATCAGATGCAACTGAAAGCTTATATGGGCCAATTTATAAGAGAGAACTATTTTTTTTTATTTAAAACGGTATTTCAAAGGCACAGTTTGTTACCTGAACTATGTAGTTACATCAGTATTTTGGCTACAAGCTTTTTTTTTTTTTAGCTCACCTGTGAATCTTAGCAGGATTTACATGAGATGAAACTAAAAGGTACGAAGAGACACTACAAATGTTAGAGATTTTAAACAGCACAGAGTTAAAAACCTGTTAAACTAAATGGACCTGGACATCAGTCATAGAGATTTTAACTTTACATGATTGATTTTAGGTTTAATCAGCTCCTGAAAAGGGGTTGAAATAAGCTACATGTCAGGAAGAAATCGACTCAACTGAACTGCTTCAAAATGTTGTTTGTTGTGTTTATAGGAAATTTTGTCCTTTCTTCCTAAAGTACATTTATAGGGTCAGTTTTATTTTAGAGTTGGGTCCTCACAAAGAAGAACAGATCCCCTGTTTTGTTTTTTTTACCTGAGAAATAAAACATTGTCATGTACACCTTGCACAGACCACTAGGGGTACGAGTAACCCGTATCGTATTGGATCGCATAAAAGCTGACCGGTGCATCTCTAGTTTGGATTACAACTTTAAGATTTATTCATAAAATCTTCATAAATATGCTCAAATTATTATGATTATATAATTTTGTCACTAGGGTAAATTTCTGCTGCAATTAACAAGACTTTATTGACTACTAAATTCTCTATATTAGATGCTTTTCCTGACCTTTCTGTGGCCGAATCACTTTGATAAAAATCAAGAATATGATGGTTGTTAAAAAGTATCTTCACCTCTTTTTCTGTCCTTCAAGCTTAAGAGCTTAACTGTAATGTATTCAGCTGGTTAAAAAACACCAGGAATAACAGTGGCTGCTACATTTCACCTCCGAGATTGTGAAACTCCACACAACAGATGTATAAAGAGGAAAAAAAACCCAGGGAACTGGGGATAATACAGATGTGGGATCACCTCTTCCTCTCCATCCTTTGGGTTGTGGGCGGGTGACGTGATTGGGTTGGATTTATGTCCATCAAGAATAAACATCCTCGTCTTTCGCCTTGTCAAACTCGGAGTGTATTTACGCTCCGATAGGGTGAAGTAGAGCAAAAAAAAAATCTCCTGTCAGCTATTCTTACATAGAATATTATACTTTTCATTGTTATGAAGAATTGCATTAAGCCTCTTGACTTATGAATTTTAAAAGTATTCAAAGAACTCTGCTCTGACCTTAATCTTAAATAGGTCTCAGAGACAGGTAGAGTGATAAATGGCCTAAGTTGAGAAGAATAGGAGCTCACTAAGCCCACTTTTTCAGATGGGATTGTTGGGGGTTCTTATCACAGGCAGGCGACAAACAGCTCCCAAAACTCCAGGTTTCCAGAGCGCCCTGCCAGCTGGGCTAATGCACAGATTAGTTTACAAGTTTTGCTCTGATGCCAATTGGATTAAAGCCTCATCGCGTGGCTGATATTTCCACATTGTTTGACAGCAAACATACGGTCAGCGCCGGGCGGTGACTGACTTAATCTAAATCCCTGCTTCTCTTTGTTTATCTGAAGGCATTGTGACCGGCAGCGTTCTGCTGACGGCGACACCTTCAGCTTCCTGGTTCTAACCTTCCATTCCTCAAACCAGAGCCCATTCCCTGGCTTCAGTGCGAGAGACCCGTGTCAAGATCAGAATATCTCTGACAGACACCGTATCTAATGCCTCCGCGCCCAGCTATAATCAGAGTAATCACTTTGAACTAGTTTACAGAAAGGCGCTTTATTTTCCGAAGCAGAATTGGTTTGGTCCCCGTTTAGACTCTGAGGTTTATTTGATTAAGAGCCGAGCAGAGCATGAGAAATCGAGGACTTCAGTGGCATTTCTCAGGAATATTTACACCAGCCCCCTCAGCTTTGTAAATCATTTACACACTTTCCCACTCACGTTTGAGCCCAAACCTCTGTGAATGAGAGGCTCCATAATAATAAACTAGCCTCCTGCTTAGGCTGTGTCGGATCAGAGGAGGAAGGTCGAGAGCGGCTGGACCTCAAGGGTGCCCTTGGGACCTTTCCAAAAGGCCCTAACAGCCTTGTGGTGGGCCCCTTTAATTGTTATTTCAGTGCCCCATCTTCTCCCACCTCTGCCGGAGTGTCCGGGCGAACAGAACGGCCCTGATAGCTTCATAATGAGAGGGAGCATCCGGAGGGAGCCTGCTAGTGACTTCCAAATACATTGCCCTTGTTAGCGGTGTTTGGCGCTGTGCTCCGTTGTTACAGATGTTGGTAATAGAGTGCTAATAGAGATCCATTACCCTTAGGTTGTGTGTGTGTGAGAGAGAGGGCAAAGAGTCTCATAAGATTACTGACCTCTGCCTCAATTTAAAACTGATTATTTCATTTGATCAAACCCAGAGGTGACTGTTGCTGCTCCTGCTGCCTCTGTCTAGGATCCAGGATCTTAACTCGGCTTGTTACAGGAAGTAAAGGAAAGAGCAGAGAACAATGCAGTAACAGCCCCTCCAACTTTAGGACTGAAGGTGGAGAGAAATATGAAATAAATGGACCAAGAGGAACTGAATCACGAATCTTGAGTAAAAACAGAATAAAAAGTTCTTTTTTTTTTTCCAGAGCTGCCATTTAATTTGTTTAGCTCTGCTTTAGCTTCTCTTCTAATTTTATTCAAGCTTATTATTAGACTATTTTGTGTTAGGGGTGTCACCCTCCCCCAAATGCAAATTGGACTTTCTTCTGGTGCTGAGTTTCAGTTAGAACCTGCTGGAATTTAGCAGGATGATGGCTTGTCTTTTAAACCAGGAAAACACCTTCCTTCTGCATTGATCTTAATTCTAGAAGGGTGCTAACATTAGCCTGCCTCGCTATCACTGCCCTCGTATCTATACTGTATATACTGCATAAGAGATCAGAAATCGATCATAAGCCGACTATGACAAACTGCTAATGTTGCTAACACCACATCCACCTCAACACTTGGTCAAATTTTTGCATCTACGCTCACAAGAAAAATATTGGGAATGTAACGGAGTCCAGAAGAGCTCTGTTTGTTTTATTTCTCCTAAAATGCTTTTCAGGATAGTATAGGTAGAATACAGGTGATGACTCCTATTGATTTATATAAGTGGAGCAGATATTGTTGTAGATGAGTTTTTGTTGTTGTTTGTTTTTTTGCTTAATATTTGCTTATCTATTTATCTTTTTATGTTTTAGCTTTTTTCCTGTTTATGTTCTAGCTTTGTGAAGATTAGGATAAAGTTGAATTTAGTTGGTTCTTTCTTCTTTTAGCTTCCTTTAAGTTTAGCTTGGTTTAGTCCTACAATGAGTCCTTTTACCAGCCTAGGATATATTTAAAAGTTTTGAGGTTTCAGCCTGGATTACTGAAGTTTGAATAACTCGGTATTTCAGGTTTACCTTGATTCATTTGTCTACTGTATTTCAGACGGGTTGATCCATCCTTCTATCAGCTACAACACTGACCTTCATCACAGTTACATTGGTTCATCTCTGCTTAGTGTAGCTAATCATAGTTTATTTTACTTTAGCAATCCATAATGAACTCATGGTTTGATTTTTGTAGTTTAGCTCAGCTAAAAGGATTTCTTTTCCAGTTCTTTAGGAGAGTTTATTTTGAAAAGTAACAATGATAGGAGTTGAAGAGACAGAAAATGGGCTTTTAGCACCAGGAGACGATTCCCTAGGAGCTATTTGCTGAAATCCTGACTTAAAGTAGATGCTCAGCTAAAAGATGCATATCTCAGATCCTTTGCCAGTACTTTGATGGATTTTTTTTTTTTTGTATTTCTAAGAGGATCTTAAACTCAGCTTTCTGTAGGAAGCAGGGAAAAGAGTGCAGAACAATAGAATAACAAATTGCACGCTGCCCCGAGGACAGAAGGTAGACAGAAACATAAAATTAATGAGCCCAGAAGAACTTTATCACAAATGAATCGTGTAAATACATTGATCTTTCCTCCCTTCCTTCCCTGCTTAATGATTTCTTCTCCTACCATTTTTACATCGCTGAGTAAAAACAGGAAAAGGAAAAAAAAAACCTGTTCTGTTTTCACCGGCGCTGCCTCTCGGTAAACACTCCTCCTTCTTATCTGCACGCTGCCTTCTCCCTAGGCTATAGAGCAGATTTTTCATTTAGCTAAAAGCTCAGCGAGAGGTCTATGAGAATGATAATCCTACCACGGGCCGCAGCTGGCGTTTCCACTGCGCGGATGATTAGTCGGGAACGTTTTGCATTCGACCTGGAGAAATTCTCTCAGTGGGAAGTTTGCATCCGCTTACTGTCTTTTTCAGCGGGCCTCACCCCTCCCTCTATCCACACGCACTGAAAAGGAGGCTTTTATTATAGATGATGAGGAAAGAAATGTAGATTCTACCTCCATCTCTTCCCCCTCTCTAAATACCGTCACTCCTGTCACTTTCCATGACACTCAGTGACCTTCGTCAAACACATCCCTAATTGCTTCTGACAGGGAACTGGCTCCCTGCTGGTCCGAAAGACTCTCTCCACTTTCTGCAGGTACGGAGAAAAGAATCCCCCTCAGATGGTATTAAGGCGGCGAACAGGAGGAACAGGTCATGAATGCACTTATCTCATTTGTCTGACAGGTTTAAACGTTTATTAAAGGCCTCAGCCCTAATTCCCCCAAGCAGGTGTAAGCTTCCGTCGAGGTGTGTGAATTATATCCAATCGAGCAGATACGCTCATAATATGATGAATGCCAGCTAAGCTTTTCCAGGTGGAAATTGAATAACTCATGGTTTCTGGGCGTAATCCACCCGTGCATTGTCAAAGACAAATAGAGGAGACGCTTTGTTTCCGCCGTGTTTGCGTTTGCATAACACTTAGCAGGGTAACTGTATTAATGGCATTACACGCCTCTTGAATTGCACAAATAATGGTGAAGGAAATCTAAACTCTGGTTGTTTTTTTTTTTCTCCTCCATGTAAAACAGACCCTGTAAAGAAAATCTGTCTAAAAAGAGCTTAAAAAACCGAAATCAGAGCTGCATTCAGAAGACACGCTGGAGGAACACATGGTGGTTTTTGCACTTTTGGTGCCTGGGGGTCACGTCACAACAGGCCCACAGTGGATGGACAATGTTCACCGATGCAACAAACTCCAAAGGGGTGTTTGTTTTCCTTCAAGCCTTATCCGCCACCTGGCTTCACATTCGCCATTATTCCTGTGAGAATCATTTGTGGTGTGTTTTTGTGGATCTTATGAAAACTACTGAACAGGTCAAATTCTGACCTTTCTGTGCCATAAATACGATTTATGGCACACCCTTTGCCCAGTCCTTCCTGTGGATAGGGTCCTTTGTTGTGTTTCTGCTGCCTTCATTCAGGCTCCAGAAATAGATCCAGCTGCACTAAAAATGATTCATCATCTTTACCCTCACAACAAGCGACTTCTTCAGCAGATCAAAAAATGTAAAGACATCTTTGTTCATGACTGCCCCCAGTTCAGCTGTGAGGCTGGTTTTGACTTGCAGTCCACGCTTGTGGGGAAAAGAGAAAAAAAAAAAGACCCATTAATGCAATAATTAGCTGTATAATGGAGACAAATTTGGAATACAATGGACACACTGTGAGTTTTTTTTTTTTTTTTTTGTCAACAGAGCTGCACACATCTGTTCTCTTATGTGTAGAGAAGCTAAGCTATGCTAATGGTCTTCAAACAGGAATCCTGTTGTGATCCAACAGACACTGAGCAGAGTAGGAAATACTCACATGCAGAGATGGACAAGTTGGAGAAGACTATAGTAAAAGAAATTAAAATCCACTTTTTTTATTTATATTCGTTGATGCTTTTAGGTAAAATATAAACAACCGCCTGGTACGACCCTACAAAGAATATCATTTCATTTGTATTGCATTTTTCAGATTCTTCAGAGAAGTTTCCAGTTAACTCTGGGAAATTTAATCAATCCATTTTTTTTTTTTCACCAAAAAATGTAGTTAGCTAAAAAGCTAGCTAGCTTAAGCAAAACTAGTGTTTATTCACATGTGCCATCAAATAAAGTAGAAATATTTAATAACAGGGTGCTCAGTTCTGTAAGTTAGATCATTTAAACAAGGTAAAAACTTGCAGAAGGACCAATAAATATGTTGTTCCACAGATATCAACTTTTAAAATGTGCCTATCTGAGTTTTAGCTAACAGTTGGTTAGCGATGCAGTATCTGTATGATTCTGACTGGGAATCTTCTATTTGATTGAGTGGAAACATTAGGTTTTTATACTCAACAATGAACCAGTGTCTGCAGCTAAAGTGAATTTTTGTTTGCAGTGGTTATCCTGTTACACAGACACAGTTTGTCTCTGTTTCCTGTTGGATCTATATGAAATGCCAGAGTCATAACAGTTTGACCAGAGTTAGTACAGGTTTGACTTGACTTAGCTTAGCTGATATCGGCTCTGTGGCATTTATCCTTTCTTTGTGTAGATTTATTTAAGTTTGTGTATTTACATTTACTCAAATCTTTGTTTATTTTTTTTATTTGCTCGGTTTAGTGCTTGGATTTCTTAAATGCCAATGTATTAAGAAAATATACGCAACAAGATCCAGCTAATGTTTTGCTAAAGTTTATTTATATTTGCTGTTATATATTATCTTAATTCAGAAAACACTCTAAAGATTCAAGGAACCCGCACTGCTGATTAGGACCAATTTAAGAAGTTCTTATCAATTCTGACTGTGTTAAATCTATAATGAATTTGTTTCTTTTTTAACCCAAATTTTAATTTTCCTTTCCAAAAAAGTCTAAATATATTAACAGGTTCTTTATCTTTTAAAGATTCTTTATAAACTGCTTTATTAGTAAAAAAAATCTTAAATGTAACTGTGTTTTCTGACCGAATAATGTAAACTGGTTCTAACAATAAACCATGTGGTTAAAAACCATAACACAGAAACCATGATTAGTCATATGAGAGTTTAGCTGCTAGTCTCCCAAAGCTTGTGTGTAGCTAAATTAAGCTAGCAATTTAAACAACTAAAAGTGGTTCAAATTTATCAAAACAGCCCCTTTAAAACTCGGAGTAACAGCTTTCATTATAGGTTTGGCTTTAAGGAATCCTCTTTCCTTTAATGCAAATGCTCCCAAAGTTTTTAGCTTCTGAGCCACTGAATGGTACCTGCCGGCTCATGACCCAAACTAGTCTTGAAATATACAAACATTTCTACAAAATCAATTATCCACAACAAACGGAATAAAAAAAAAAAAAAA
Source organism: Jordanella pulchra (assembly GCA_034780135.1). NCBI lineage: Eukaryota > Metazoa > Chordata > Actinopteri > Cyprinodontiformes > Cyprinodontidae > Jordanella > Jordanella pulchra. The sequence continues at coordinate 9,143 of JAUZNJ010088178.1, read as the reverse complement.
GAAGTTGGTTTTGTTCATTTTAAAGTGATGCTTTTATGTCTTTAAGCATTTTAACAAAATTGTTGTTTTTTTTTTTTTTTTTAAATTTCTGTAGTTGATTTGAAGACCCCATACTAGTTGATCAAAAACCTCTAGTGGGGTCATGACCCCATCTGTTGGAGTCACTGATCAGTGGTCGGTGTTACTCAGTATGAATATAAAACATCTTGGTAGTCTGTCGCTCTAATTTACTGACTATAAAAGTTGATTTAATAAGCGTTTTGAAACAGATCAACATAAAGCTTGAGGGGAAATGTAGTGGTGTCTGTCTGAGGACTGTTTTAGGCAGTGTTTTTAATAAAGATGTCTTCTGCTGTCAATAAAATGGAAGTTACTTTATTTTAGTATGCTAAAAATCTTAAGTGTCTGTTTGATAATCTAAAGCCCAACACATTTGCTTTTTTTAAACCTTTAACCAAAGTTATGACCTGGTATCTCCACACTAGAGTGGCTTGTGACAGCGTAACAAATGTTTAACTTCAGGGGGAATTTTAGAGGAGTTCCCCAATTTCTGTAGATCCATTGTTGTCCTAGGATGAAAAAATAGAGAAAAACATGTTTGACGAATGCAATCATGTGACCAGAAGTAATAACAACCGTAGCCTATTTGAATAAAGAGAATCAGCCATCTTTTGCCGCAGGGCAGTGACCTCAAAACTGAGCAGAAAACATTCACTTATCTTAAAGCTGTCTGTGTTTCTGAGATTTGTAGAAAAACCTCAGATGTTTTAGTAGCATTTAAAAAAATGTTGTTAATTCAGGAATGATTTTAGTTATAGTTTCCATGAGCTACAACAAAAAGAGCCTTAATGATGAGATTTCACGTCACCCTGCTCATCATTCAGTACCAGAACATAAGGGGAACATTATGTCTACTTTTTGATTGAAGCATCATTTCGACAATACTCGAGGCCATCTTTGACATGCCACAGAAGATAAAGACTTCTCTACTGCTCCGATTCCTCTGTAAACTCATGTTGTTTAATCTGTTTGTTTTCATCAGAAGTCATAAGAACGGGAAATTTATCAGGGTTAAAGAATCACCTCATCAGCAGCCTCACATTTCCAACAGCGATATGAACCGTAAAAAATCTGACTTTTATCAGTTTCACTGAGAATTTATCATAATGAATTGGAAAAAAACAGATTAAAGGAAGTGATTTAGTTTTTCTATTTGCATTAGATTTAAATTTTTAAGTGCCATTTTTTGACAGCCTTCAGAATGTCTGAGATTTCAGCAACTTTTCCAAAATAAATGTAGATTATATGTGAAGAATTTCATCTTTACATGATGATGGAACAAAATGTGAGCAAGAAGAACCTGTTAAGAAACAGATGGCACAGAAAATGTGTAGTTTCTGGTTACCGTGGTGATTCTCGCCTTTTTTCACATAAAACACATCAACCACTTTCTTTGCTTCAAATCAGTGATAATTTGTTTTCTCTAAAATAACTGTGTTTTTTTTTTATAATTTGGACCTAAAGGTCAAGTTTATGTCTTGATAATTTTGTCATATTTAAATCATATAAATTAGGGGTAGTCCTGAATATTTTCCTAAATAGTCGAGAGTTAAATCTTTGAGCTAATTCCCAAAAACGGAAATTTTTAAGAGTAATATTAAATCCGCTGACATTAGCTTTATGTTTTCATCCATTAATGTTGGGATTAGACTTAGCCCTTTGGAGTAAGGGATAAAATGAAGCTATTAACAAAGTTTCAGGTATTAAATCAACTCACCTTAGATTTTGGTTTTCTCCAAAACTTCTGGTGTGAATCTTTATAAGCAAAAAATATAGAAGATCAAGTAAACAACTAAAAGTTTTCAAAAATCCCTATAAGAGATAGGCAGTGGTCATTTGTGTAAAGGAAACTTGAAATTAGAATATAAATAAAAAAATTTGATTTGTCTGAAGACTCTAAATTAAAGAATTTAATGACGGATATTTCCAGTATGAACAGTATGTTTTGTGAAAATGGGGCTGGCAGCATGATGGGGAGACTCTCCTAGAACCTGGGACAGGATATGAGGACTGAGGCCTCCATGCTTGGGTCTCTACCATTAGTAGTTTGTTTTTTTTTTCTCAAAAGGGGAAAACTTGTGGCAGTCTTTATTTTTGAAGGCACGTCCTTCCAAAATAGGTCTTTTTCTAACCCCTTCCCAAAGGGTACATTATAGTTACACAGTAATGATTTCGCCTTCTTTTTTATTTTCACAAAACATTCCTCTCAGTCTTGCATTTAGAAAATCCTCCAGTGAAGCATTCAACCCATGGGCCAGAGCTTCATCAGTTACACAAAAAGTCTCCCACAGCTGCATTTCCCACTCCCATGTCGAACCTCGTCTCATGGGGGAATATTTTCAAGTCTTGACGGAGGAGTAGAAGAGAAACGAGATTAGACGCAGAAAAACCTGGCTGCCGTGGCGGTGAGCTCTAAGCGCCCTGGCTCGGCTTCCTCCGCCGTCTCTGCTGTAAGACGGTTGAGCAACGCACCTAGCAGGCAGATCGGAAATTCAAACAGCTAGTGCCAAGATCTTTTTGTGGATTCCCCACTTCCCAAATAGCTTAGGATTATTCTCCGTCTAAGCTAATACCTGGTGAGGAAGTAAAGCCTGAAGGATGGGATTATTTAATGTGGCATTTTTAATGTGTGACATGCTAATCACATCTCAGAACAGGAATACTTCAACCATTTAACTTTCGTCAGGGGAGGAGAGGCGGTTTTGGGGGTAGTAAGCCTTCAAAAGAGACCCCCCCCCTCCCCTTTCCCCTCTTTCCTCCACCTCACACAGCTGAAGCCGTCTACAAAATGACAATGACACATTGTCGTGCCTTAGAGGGTGAAACTGAGGAATGAAGACAGCAGAGAGGGTAACCTCAAGTACATGACTGCAGCATCAACTCAGGGAGTCTTTTACCTGCTTTTATCAGCCTATATTGTAGTTAGTAGTTGGTAGCTGAAGTTCATTGAACACTAGTTTGGTTGTCTTAAATCTCTATCAGGAAACGCAAAAAAACAAGGATGTTTATGCCCTACGACACAGTTCACACTGGGTTGAACGGGACTGTTTTACTGGCACTTAATTTACATAAACCAATTTAAATGACTTCTACTAGGTTGACCTGGAAGAAGTCAAAGTGAAACATTCAAACCCAGGAATCGTTACCAATTGACAAGCAGGGTGGTGGCAACCTCACCCGATGGGACCTTTTACCTAGCAGCCAATTCATACAAACATTTGCACCAAAGGAAGTAGAAGTATCAGCGCATTATATGAATGATCAACAATGAAACATCAGTTTTTATTCTCAATGTAAAAATATCAGTTATGAATTTCTAGTAGCTCCCAGGCTCTCAGATGAAATAAAAAGGACTATCTCTACATGGTTGAAACCTGGACAGAGCTGAATGTTTGGACTTATCAAAGATCAGAAACATGCATCCAAATTAGATGGTATTGAACATCTGGAATGAACCGGAATTTGTGGATGATGTTAAAAACCACCAGTTTTAATTAACTTTACCAAACCCTTATAAACGTATTTGGTAAGGCTGTAGGTTGTAAAGTCAGGTGGTAAAGTTTCACAGCCCACCAGAACAGAACAGAATCCCTCCCCCACATACAACCCATCCATACCGCTGCTCAAATCCTATCTGGATTTGGTGATGAAGAGAAATTCTACCTTCCTGGTTCTGAATTTCAACACGGTGGAGGCACATGAGCCATAATTCTTCCACGATTCTTCTTCGGAGCATGAAACGGCGATACTGACAGGAACTTCAGAGTGATTTGACACAGAAGCAATGGGTGAGGGGGGGTTCAGATGCACTCATCTCTCTATCTCCATCATCTGTCTGTGATCATTAATGGTTAAACATCTGAAGCGTTGCTATTATATGAGCATGGAAAGTTATTAAAACACACACACACTAAGGCCCTGCCCTCGAGTCTCTCTGTGTTTAAGGATTGCGCTCTGATAGTGGTGAGGAAATCAATGAAGGGCCTGAGAGCAGCCGGTCTGGCAGACTTGACACGCAACAGAGGAAGGTAAATTATTGGAACTTTAATTACTTTGATCCGTCATGCATTGTAGCATTGTGTCAGGGAAGTCAATGCCATGACAGACGCCGAACAAAGGCCAGCGCCGCGTTTTCATAACATCTTCACTCTCTTTTCCTAATGCCTGATTAAAGCCAGGGTGTTGAGGACCACAAGCCCCCCAGCTCCAATCCCCCCCCCCCTTCCCTTTCCTTTCCTTTTGCCTCCATGCACTGATTTAGAAACTCATTTTGAAAGCTCTGTTTATCCAAGTCATTACTGAAGTCAGGGATTGAATGCCGGTCCATTATGGGCATCTGCGCCATGGCTTTACAAACAAGCACAATGCGGCGTCCTATCGCCATTATCACATTGTTTGACCGTAATGTATCGCTGTTTCTTTCCCCCCCATAAATACAAGTCCGTGTTTTCAGCTAAATTAAGAAGGATTTGCCTCCACAATGAAGCCTGTCCTTTTCTGAGTGGAGACAAACACAATGACCAAAACATCCACAAAGAAAATGAGCAGGAATGAGAAACTACTTTTTTAATCATCAAAGAGAGGACAAAATTACTCCTTTTTCCCCCTGTTTCATGAATATCTTCACACTTAGCGTTGGGGATGAATCTGCAGGATTGTTCTCGGAGCTGATAAATACCCAGCATGTGTGGTAATTTAGAAGTGCACATTAATCTCCAGCCGTGTCCTAAGACAGGAAGGGGGAAAAAAGGTAACTGATATGCAGTAAATGAGCACCCCAACCCCCTGCCTGGAAAAAAAAAGTTAGAATGGAGTCCGTGAGCTGAACAGGAAGGACTTTATTTTAATTAATTGTGGTTATGCTGTTGGAGAGTAAAAGTAAAGAGGAAGAGCTCAGAAATTGTCGTCTGTCATCAAGAAAGAAACGCCACTCTTCACTGGAGTCTTTATTCATTAGTGGATCAGGGATTTGCTAACTTCAGACCTAATCATCCCGTAACAATCCCACTGATGCTTTATATTTAATTTTTTTTTGCAATGTGTTTTGCACTTTGGGATAATCCTGCACAATGTGACCAAACGGGCTGTAGGACACTTTCCTAAAGGACAGCAAGGACATTGGTATCTGTTTCCACACGATGCTAAATAAAACAAAGAAAATAAATGGACAACCTGAAACAAAGGGAAGCTTGAAGGCATATTTGACTTTTTTTATTCCTCCTAGATTTGGATTCTAAGTTCCCCAAGCTCATGTAAAAGTAAAAAACGTTCTTCTAGAAGTTGCCTTATAACAGTTTTGGAAAGTCATTCCAATACCTTAGACCATGAATGAACTGACAAAGTATGAAGCGAGAAATGCAGTTTTCATATGAACACCCTTGATTACTCTAATCACTCATGAATTGGGGCAAAGATTCATGAGTGAAGGAGTCGGACGAGACGTTCAAATAAAACCCAATGATAATCAATGAAGGAAGCAGTTGAAGTTAAGTTCTAATCAGCCACCAAAAACGGTTTGCTACTGGTTGGATCAGTCAGCATGTGCTCCAACTCTACACCAAACCCCAAAAATGTCAGATTTTTGAGGAGTTGTTCTCCAATATATTCAGCTTTTTTAACTTGTCGACCAGTTTGAGCTAGCCACTGCTGCGGGCTCACAGCCTGCTCATAGCGGCTGCTGCCATCCAATCTATTCTGTCTGCTTTGCTTTTCTGGTGGATGTATTGTGGGCAAAATTTCCCCAAGCCTGCTATATGTGGAAACTAAAATAATCAAGCTCATGTAAGCTTTCTTATTGAAGTTGTTCTAGATGCCTGAATGCACAAAGTCGTAGCTCTTTCCGTTGGTTTGTTTGCAAGCAGCTAAACCCTTTTAAATAGGTTATAAACTAACAGACTGGAATAGGTCAATTCACTCTGGTGTTGCACTGGAAAAAAAAAAAACAGAACTAGTTTTTTATTCTATCCTGGGGAACAATAGAGGTTTTATAAAGGATGGTCATCCATTTATTCAAGTAAGACGGACTACTTTGTGTTAAGGAACTATTGAACCCAAAGTGAACGTCATCTCAGTAAAACTTGAGAAGATGCTAAAAAGACAGAAAAAAAAAATCATAGTTCCCTTTTAATTTCTATTGATGGCCTGAAAGAAACCAGCATGCTTTGCAGTTCTGTAAGGGGAAAAGATGTTTAAGTGGAGATTAATTCAAATTTTTGCTTGCTCAGTACTTGTAAAACTAAAGCAATTTATATTCCTTCTCCTAACGATCCCCCCTTTCTCTGATTGCAGTAATGTAATCTAATTGTAATTATGATACTATCTGAATCATGCAGACCTTAACATGATTGGAGCTACTCATTGCATTAAAAACTAATTTTTGAATAATGATGAAAGGAGCACTGGAAAATGTGGAAGTACTACATTTTTTCTTTATCTCTGTTTTGTGGGGCGGGTGTCTTGTTCTCCCTCTCATCACCTCACCCCCAGCCTTACTCTCACCCCCTCCTCATCCGCCTACAGTCACGGTGTAAATGACAAGGAGTGAATTTGGAGAGTGGCGAGAGGAGGTGAAGGGGGGGGCGAACAGGCTTGGGGGAGGGGGGATGGACCACCCCAATTAAATGTATCAGGCTCATCAATGGCTGCAGGATAGCAGTGCTCTGTTGTGAACAAGTTCACTGTCGTCCCACGAGGTTTAGCTTATCATTTGCCTCCTACGCCACGCAGTACGCCTCAAACACAACACTCTGTTCACCTCGGCCAATCAGAGCGTGGGAGAGAGCGCTTCCCCTGCTGGGATGATAAGAGAGAAGTAAAACAGCTGTGTAAAGTGCTGGTGACAACACATCGGCTCCCTCTCCGTTTGATTTGAAGGAAGGGAAACTTGTTCCAAAACTTACGATGTAGTGCAGAATTAAAATCTCCAAATGAAAGTTCATCAGTTGCCAGAGGCAGTGGGTACTATTAAGGTGACCATGATCACGTTATGTTCAGGCTATGGGCCTCTAAAGATCCCACGTAATTTCATTCACATATCTTTTGCCAATCTTGCTCGCAGGCTAACCGAACAGTAACCAGTTAAAGATATAAGTTCTTTATTTTCGTATCCATTTCCGATGGACCTGAAGTGTTTTAATTTAATAAAAAACAGATTCAAAGCAACAAATCCTTTAAAGATTAATCTGGATCCCCATCTGCTTTTCACATTATGAGTTCACATGGGATAACCAAAGGCTCAAATTTACAGACCTCTCCCTGATGTGGAGCCTTCATTTCACACTGCAATTAATAAGATTGTGCTCAGTAAATATAAAAAACAACTAATAACATTTCTTTCCAAATCTCAGAGGTGCTTATTCACATTGGATTAGTGTTATCACAGGACCTCGAAGTTCCACAAGGTAAAGTAGGTCGGTTTTCGATGTCATTTGTACTTTAGAAATTACTGATGTGGCTTTTTTTTTGTATGAGATTAACAACACAGACAAACTATGAAATAACTACAGATCACATGTGGTCCTTAAGTAAAACTAATCCTGCCTGAAAAATTAGTAAAAAAGAGAAATTAAGTTATGGCAAGATCAATTAAGTCACAAAAATATAAACAATCAAGCATCAGACAGGCTAAGCGAACCTAAAGCCAAATAAATTCTATAAAACTTGGATAAAATGAATGGAAATGACCTAAAGTAAGCTAAGCTAATATAGGCTAGTTAAAGCTAAGGTATAAAGTCAATTACAGTGAGATAAGTTAATTTACAATTAACAAAAGTTATATTAGGCTGAAGTTAAAGAACACTAAGATATACTTCTATAAGCAAACCAAAGATGAGCTAAAACTTAACCAATGGGATGGATATATATATATATATATATATATATATATAATGGATGGATTAATATATTGGCAAACCTAAACCAAGCCAGGTTAAAAGTAAAAGGCTCAGCTGAATTCAACAAATATTATCCCAGTAGCAGAGTTAATAGGTATTAATTGCAAAGGAAACCCCGATGTTTAAAACACACCCCTATCTGCAAAGTTACCCTTCCAGAATAAGACATTGTGATACAATATTATTTATAAGAAAAAGTCAAAAACATATTTCACATTCTATTTATGTTTATTTTATTCTAAAAGATTATACAGTGCACTTCAGACTTCTAGAATAACTTGGCGACATACATCATTCTGCTTGTAAAGGCCTCACCATACATGCAGTTAATTATGTACCATCTATTCTGGCTGCAGTCCAAAATCACCCTGCTACAGCTGCAGCCTAAAGGGATCAGGAGGGTGCTGCACCTGCAAGCCTCATCAAACTCAAACCTCAAGGTTAAGGATCATTTTTATCAGAATATGACTCTTGTGAAATCTCATTTAAAGTGAGTGGACCTTAAAGAAATGCAGACACGAGGCAGAGGAGAGGGACGGACAGATAACGCTGCAGCTTTCCTGCTGCTGAAGGTAAATCACGTAACGTATGAAATTAGAAGGCAACCAGACACTGATAGCCTCTGAGGTCCTTTGAGAAACCTTAAAATCAGTTATTTACCTGCAAATTTCCACTTCTCAAAACAGGTACAGCTTGTACTAACGGAACAAATTTGTAGGATAAAAGTCGAGGAGCATGAAATGCATCCAACCTTGAAAAATGAGTTAACCAAAAAAAAAAGGGGTTGGATTGGTCAGGAAATATGTTGCACAGATATATGGTCACCTTCATATCCCAAAATAAGACCCGCAGAATCTGCCTGGAAGTGACGCTGAATCAGCTGACCTGATTTCTTTCATATGTTGGTTCAAGAAAGCAGAGTAAACTCATATTTTATATTTAATATACTCCTGATATAAGCAGAGCTTTATAATGTTCAGATCACAGCTGGCATCATTGTCACAATCATGTAGGCCTCATGAGGATGTGTTCAATTAGCTCTTTCTCATGATGGCGATACAACAAACACATAAGTAGTATTGAAAGAAAGAGAAACTATGCGTATTTATTTATTGCGGCGCCCCTGGAGGCAGCGGCTGGCATACAGCTCCGACCAACTTGCGGAGATTTTTCACAAAAAATGCCGCCAAA
>JAUZNJ010088167.1:0-22878 GCA_034780135.1 Jordanella pulchra | reverse complement strand
GAGGAGGCGAAAAAGGAATTCCTGAAAAAGACTATGGTAAGGACTGTAGGTTGACACTAATTTCATGGGGCCCTGCCAAATACAAATTCCATGTCCTTTTCTACTTATTTTATTTAATCTTTCTCGAAGGTGCTATACTTCATTGGTATTTTAGATTTCATATACTTGTTTAATTTCAGAAAATAGAATAATTATAAAAATGACGATAATGTTGAAGAAGAAAAAGAAGTGACAATACGAAATAGAAGACGAAGAACTAGAAGACGAAGAAAATCAAGTCATACTGATAGCCTATGGTATATTTTTATTATTTGATTATTTATCTATCTTATTATCTTATTTATATGATTTTCGTTTAAATCTTAGTTTAGGATTTCCTCGATGCGAATTTTGCGACTATAGCTCAAATTTTCATTTAATCTACAAAAATGCACAATTCCACTTTGCTAACTCGCCTCACTTAAAGACAGGTGTCTATTCTGGCTGCACAACCCCCTCCCTCTCCTCTACTCTCCTCTACTCTCCTCTTCTCTCCCCTCAGTATAGCCCACACAAAGCAGCGGCTATCGAGCGCGCTTTAGCCAGATTACTGTGGGAGAGAAAAAGGCGCACGGGATCTCTGCAGGTCGCTGCAAACCTACCCCGGCTTGCTTGTCGTTTCCAGAAGGCATCTCAAATGCTGTAATACTCGGACGACACGTCAACCTATAGGCTGCATTTCCTCCACTCCTTCACTCAGCAGCACATGACGTGAATCAGTTGTTTGTTTCGGCTCTCGAAAAGTTTTTGCATGCTCATCCTCATCATCCTCAGCAGCAACAACAGACATTGCACTTCTTTTCCAATAAACAGCGAGCGTTTTTTGTGCATACAACTCCCGGTTCGGTTTGGAGAGGAATCAGTCTGAGCACTGTGTCGAAAACGGGAAGACTAAATTTAATCTGAATAAGAGAGAGGGAGAGGGAGAAGATGCATCCCGCTACGGACGAATCAGCAGCATATGCATTTGGTAGGTTTGTAATGAGCACAAAGCCTCCTGCCTCATTATATTAATGTTGAATAAAATCTTCTGAATGGCTGTTTGCAAAATTGCAAGTCTTGTTTTCGTTATCTTAGAAATTAGAGATTGAGAAAAAACCTCCGTGTTCGCTGCGCAGCCGCTGGTCTATGATTCCTATGTATGGTTTCCAGGGCAAATGTAACTATTTATTTCAAATGGAACAATTTTATTTTCATCTGAGAAATAAAGAAACACTACTTAGAAAAAAAGAAATTAAAATTATTTGAACACTTACCTTTTACTTATTTTTTTTTTTTGTAAAACTGGATCTTCGAAGCGCCTTTTAAAGGATCGTTTCCACTTTCACTGGATCTGTAAACAAAAAATAATCATGCAAACAAAATATAATCGGCCAATTTACCTCAATATTATGTCTAATTTGTTTAAAAGCCGCCACTGAGTTTAGTTGAAGTTAAAGAAGAAAAAAATAGCAAATCCAACTCTTGCAGCTATCATAGCTTTTTTCCCGTCCACGGTTGTGTTGATCAGAATTAAAACTGTCGTCAGTTTAAACTGCAGCTCGTTAGTTTGGTTGGTCGATGCGAGAGACGAGACTGAAGCTGTTTCCGTCTCGGATGGCTCCTCTAAATTGAATCTTATTCCAAGAGAGAGAAAAACATCATACGCTAGGGGGCACCCATATACTGTAATACATCCGAAGACAATGCTGGTGGATGCTGGTGGATGGTGCTGCTCCCTCTGTCGCCTAACACACTGACCTGGCTTGAAGTTCATCTCCAGGGCTGTGAAGTTTCACCTGCAGTTCAAAGCTGTTTTCAAAGTGAATCCGTTTTATTGCCTGGCTGGAAATGATCATTTATCCTTGCACACTACTTTTGATACGCACAGCATCACCATCCTTCACTTTAGTTTTAAATCGACATTTTCTTCTGTTCAATGTTTTGATTAAGTAAATATTGTCAAATGATAACATATTTCAAATAGATTCTCATGCTACCAGTCCTAACATGAGAAGGCTTTCAACATGATATATTTCTATGTTTGGATGCAATCACTGCTTTGTGCTTTTTGACTGAGTGCAGACAAAGCTTTCGCTTTTAGAGGACCAGATTTGACCCCTTGTGACCCAGTTGGATTGGAGAGGGATAGATCTTTGTGCCTATGGGATGTGCAGACAGAACATTTCATTGCACTGCCATAACATTTTTACGACTGTGATAAGTAGCGCCTGGTTGGAAGCACATTTCGTCCTTTTAAACCTGTAAAGAATTATTGCAACTTTAATAAACATGGATAACAGAATTTAATGCATGTTTTGTGCACAGTGTGCAGAGTTCTTTTCAGTTGTATCGACAGCCTCACAAAGTAAAAGAGACTTAAGATTGGATCTTAAAATTAGTTGCTTCACAGCATTGTGATGCATATTGTAAAACAATTTTTATTTTAACAGTAACATCCCTGTTTTCAGAAATATCCACACATTATGCGAACACAGTGCACATTATGTCATAGCCGATGTAGAGAGCTGCCACAGTAAGTTAACCACATACTTAGCAGTTCTGCACTTTACAACTGTTTACCTCATGTTAGTCCTAGACATTGTAATAAACCTCTAGGCTACAGTAGTTTAGAATAATACTATACAATAAACTAATACAAAAAATAGGGAGTGCTCCATCTGCTCTTTACAAAAATCGTAAAAGTAAATATTAACATTTGAAAGGCACTTAGAACCATTTTACTCTTTCATATTTTACAGCAACATTAGAATAGTACATTTTTATTTTAACATGAAAGTTTCAGCAAAACAGACGGTGATTTCTTCTTAGTTTACCAAATCAACTATTTAGATGATCATTCACGTGCAGGAATAGGAAACATCCTTTAATTTCCCACCGTGTTGTGCTATAGCTACTGAAACCGGATGCATGCGGGGGAAAATCATTTTTCTTCTCTTAATTCCTAAATCTTATGGGAGCCAAATGTGTGCAAGCTTACATCTCTTATAGTCTAGGAGAATTTGATCACTCTTTCTCTTAGAAACGTCTTCTTTTAGGACCAAGCGGCCCTCCTCTCGACCTCCATGCTGGCTCTGGCAAGGTACCAAGTAGCACAAGTGCCGACTAGCCAATAGGGTTCAGGGGGAGGTCCCTGAGCTCTGACCAGTCAAACACACTCTCTTTCCTTATATGGCAGCAGATCTCCATGGTAACGTGGGCTAAGTTGCAGCAGTCGTGTCAAAGTTCACTATATAGAGAGCTCAGTGAGCTGATCAGAGAGAAAGCATTCTGCCAGCCCGGCTCCTACCAATCGCAAATCACTTCCTAACCTCCGCCTTTTTAACATATTTGATCACTTTGATTCTCCGCTGCTTTTTCTTATTATATTTCAGCACACGGAGGAGGTTTTGTAGGTTGTGATCTTTGTTTTTTTTTCAAGGTTTTTTTGTTTTACTGCTTCTTTTTGGAGGGGGAAGAGAGTTGTCTTCATATCCCAAGCTCTCAAAAAACTCAGCTTCAGCTGCGCGCTTGCTTTGCGCAACCTCACAAGGAGAAACGGGAAGAAGACGCTTCTTATTACGATTTTTTTTAAATCATTATTATCATTTGGCTGGTTTTCTTCAAGACTTGTGCTGGAACTTGATAGTAGAGCTGCTACATTGTGTTTTATATGCTGCTGTTGGGAGCCTACTCCATCGTTCCTATAACAGTCCCATGCTACCTCGGTTGGTTCTTTTTGAAATATTCAGCCTACCTTTTTCTCCCATTGATGGGTGTGCTGGATGGCTGACTGTAAGCGCCCCTGGACTTGGCCTTTAATCGCAAGGCAGCCGCTCAGTTCGCCGTCGCATCAGTTTTGAAAGCGTGCCTCCCCGAGCGTCTCCAACAGCAATAAACACCGACAGTTTTCAGGAGATCCGGAGAGGATCCAAACGTCAGGCTGTTACACTCCCTCGAGTTTTTTGTTGTTTTTTTTTTCTCCTTGAGACATTCTCCACCGCGGGCAGCAAACACGGCAGACAAAAAGTTTCTCTCCGTTGACTGATAGATATGGCAATGGTAGCGTGGAGAGGCTCCCAGGACGATGTGGCTGACACCCAAGGCGCCCTTTCCTCGCAGACCCAAGGAGGACTATCCCTTCCCACCCCGCAGCCGGGCCAGCTGAACCTGACAGCCTCCCAGATCGCCCCGCCGACCCCTCAGACTCCAGTGCAGGGACCCCCGAACAACGCGCAATCAACACCGACGAACCAGACGTCGCAGCAACAGTCGGAGAAACAGCCGCAGCACATCGAGTGTGTGGTATGCGGGGACAAATCTAGCGGCAAGCACTACGGCCAGTTCACCTGCGAGGGCTGCAAGAGCTTCTTCAAGCGGAGCGTACGACGAAACCTCACTTACACATGCCGTGCCAACAGGAATTGTCCGATCGACCAGCACCACCGCAATCAGTGTCAGTACTGCCGCCTCAAAAAATGCCTTAAAGTCGGCATGAGACGGGAAGGTATTGGGATTTTTTGGTTTTCCTAATCCGTGTGTGTGCTTGTGCATTTGTAGACCGCCCGAGACGAACGCTTAGGCTATTATGTCGTCCTCCATAGTCCTATTATCCTATTCTTCCAACCCCCCGACTGTTCTCTGCAAGGGTGTACGGCAGGAGCATGCAATGGAGCCGCTCTCCGTGTTGTGCTGGAGATCGGGCTTCCTGCCCTAGCCTTACGCTCAGCTCCGCACAGACCTGCAGTTATAACAATTTTAAAAAATGGCCGAGCTTTTGATTCTTTTGTTTTGTTTTTTGTTCCATTCGTGTGAAGATAGCACTATGAATAGATGTTACATTATAGCCTCCTGTGATGTTATGGTAAATCTGGCTACATGTCTGCCGCTTTATCTTATTTCTATATGTATCCAAAGCTATAAGATAAATTGCGCGTACAAAACAAACGCAATGACGCCTAATAAAAATATACGGATACATGTACGAAATAGCGAAAACAGGCCTGTGTTCGTGTGTAAAATGGAGATGGATTGCTAAGTAGGTTAAGGGTTAAACATGCAAGGGCTGTCTTTGTGTTTCCTTTATAAAAGGCTAAAGTTGCTGTAGCTCATGAAAGCTATGTGCAAAATAGCACATTTTAAGGTTTAGAGCGTACTTTGTTTTATTATAGCCTTATGATTGTATGCGTTACAATGAGTGAGTATCTGTGTGTGTGGGTGTTGATAATATATTGTGAATTTTGTTTGTTCTATGATGTTTTTGTGCTTTCTAGGTTAAAATTTCTGCAATTCTAAAAACAAACCACTGATTTTGTAGAATTCAGGCTTCAATATCTGCAGTTTCTCTTTTTACTGCAGCCGTGCAAAGGGGACGGGTGCCACCCACACAGCCACACCACGGTCAGTTCGCGTTGACAAATGGAGACCCACTCCACTGCCATTCCTACTTATCCGGATATATCTCTCTTCTGTTGAGAGCGGAGCCCTACCCGACGTCCCGCTATGGCAGCCAGTGCATGCAGCCCAACAACATCATGGGCATAGAAAACATTTGTGAGCTGGCGGCCAGGATGCTCTTCAGCGCCGTGGAGTGGGCCAGGAATATTCCATTCTTCCCGGACCTGCAGATCACAGACCAGGTGGCTCTGCTGAGGTTGACGTGGAGTGAGTTATTCGTGCTCAACGCGGCGCAGTGCTCCATGCCCCTACATGTGGCTCCTCTCCTGGCGGCGGCTGGCCTCCACGCCTCCCCTATGTCTGCAGACAGAGTGGTGGCCTTTATGGACCACATTAGGATCTTCCAGGAGCAAGTGGAGAAGCTCAAAGCTTTACACGTTGACTCTGCCGAATATAGCTGCTTAAAGGCAATTGTGCTCTTCACCACAGGTAAGAACAATAGACAAGCCTAGTCAAAGTTCACAGACCCAATGTCACCAACCCTCACACTGACACCAGCCAAAGCTACGTTGACCTAAATAAATATATGCAACGGCTTTAAGGCTTTGCATGGATGCCATTAGGGGCTGAAGTTCAATGCTGCATTCAATTGCTTTTGGGATGAACTAAACTACTGTAATAGACCTACATGATTAGAAAACTGATTTTTCTAACAAAACAATCTGACTTAAATAAAATCTTTAACCGTTTCCCTAAGCATCATACAGATCTTTAATGCAATATCAAATAACCGGAAGTTTTTTTTTTCTCTAGCCATTTATCAGTGTATTTATGTCTTGTTTGTAGAAATGACAGATATAAATGATGTTAGCCTACAAAAGGAGAGGGGGAGGGTGCAAGCAAAGAAAGACAAGCCTTAAAAACTCATTTGCACACAGTATATAATAGAAAAGCGAAGGTTTTCTGCACGTCCTGTCATTTAGGGACATGTGGAACAAAAAAAAAAATAAAAAAAAATAACCACACACACACACACAAATCTAACCAAAAATAAAAAAACAAACATGTAGGACTCATAGACTATAGTTACAAAATATTTATGTTTCTCTCAGCCTGCATTGTGACATTAAGCGACGATAGTATGATCTTAATTGTATATATTTGTCATTATTATTATTTTTATATGCAGAAATGCGCTCTTTGCACCTTTTTGTAAGATTTCCAAGGCCTTTATGGAGTCCCTCATGGAGCGAGGTCATGACCCAAACTTCCTCCAACCATTTCCTTACAATAGCTTCAGCAATAAACAACATAATTTAAATGTATATTTTTAATGGTATCTGCAAGTCATCGGCTGTATGTTATAGCTTTCTTTCCCCCTTGGCATTTAAGAGAGAATATCACATTTTCAGCACATTAAATTTTAGTATTATGCTTTTATAGGACTATGAAGCTATAAATTATCTTCCATGCATACCTGAGCCACGACTGAACATGAGCCTTAAGCTTGAATGACACGCCTTTTTGCCTCCTCGGTGGTTTGGTTGTTATCATGCGTAAACTTACAAACTTAACCAATATGCGTACAAGTGTTATTTTGGCACATTATCAGCTGCCGCCCACATACAGAAGCGGCTGTGCATATCCAGAATATGCGTCTCTGATGATAGTATGACGGCAATTCCGTAGGCTATTCCTGCGTTTTGCTTAAACCTTAGCTCACTAAAGGTCAGTAGGTCTTTCCCTACACCCCCTACCCCCACCCTCCCCACCCCCTTTGCTGAGAAAGGCTGGCCCATCAGAAATACACTACGGTCAGTCATGAATATGCTTAATTATTTAGATCGCCTTTTAAATGGCTGCAATGAGAGAAATAGAAAGCGATGAAAGGAGGAGGTGGAGACGGCGTTTTAATCATCTGCCTTTATGATGACGATGATGTGTTTTATTTATTTATTTTTTTTAGAATATAAAATAATTATTTCCGTCGTGCTTATTAAAGCAAGATATAAAATTAATATTTCTAATGTATTTTGTGAATATTTTCATTACATCTTTTGAATTTAAAGAATACTTATCCAAAAGCTATTAATTATGTCACCTCAGTGGTGAGCAAGCTCCTGGTGAGAGGAACACTTTATTAATGTTTATTTGTTTCCCCCCCAACCCTACCCCCTCCCTGCCTCCCTCCCTCTCAGATGCTTGTGGCCTCTCAGATGTGGCCCATGTGGAAAGTTTGCAGGAGAAGTCCCAGTGCGCCCTGGAGGAATATGTCCGGAGCCAGTATCCCAACCAGCCAACACGGTTTGGGAAGTTGTTACTCCGCTTGCCTTCCCTCCGCACAGTCTCTTCCTCGGTCATAGAACAATTATTTTTCGTCCGATTGGTAGGTAAAACCCCCATTGAAACTCTCATCAGGGATATGTTGCTGTCGGGGAGCAGTTTTAACTGGCCTTACATGTCAATTCAGTAAAACCAAGAAGGAGTCGAACTTGAACAAAACAAAAAGTGGGGGCTTTAAATGTGTGTGTAAGGGGGTCTACACTGATCATAGCTGCTTTTTTGGAAGGATAAAAAAAAACGGCTGTTACAGGAGGCTGGCTTTCATGAAGAAAGACATAAATGACTGTGACCCCCCCACCCCACCCCCACCCCCACCCCAGGAGGAAAAAAAGAAAAAATTAAGACACCCATCTGAACTTTCAAAATACAAGCTCCTACAGTGTTCAGCAAGAACAACATGCTCCTATTCATATTTTTAATGAAAGAAGAAAATGAGAAAAAAAGAGGGATTTTTTGTTGATGTTATGAGGAAATTTTAAGTATTAAGTGCATTTACAATGAAAAAAAAATATTGGGTAAAAAAAGAAAACATTAAGAAAGGGAAAAAATAATTTTCTGAAATGACTTGTCCTGTGTCCATGTATAGCTGTGTTTTTGTACTTTCTTTGTTCCTCCTTTATGGTTACAAACCGGCATATGTGATTTCTGTAGTTCAGGTGGTGTTATTTTTTAAGACAATGATTTATTTTAAAAATGGTGAAAAAATGTAAAGAAACCAATAAAAAAAACAAGAGGTTCTAAAGAGAATTAAAACCACAGCAATAGGAGAAAAGGCTTAATGCTGCAAGCGCACTTATATTTAGGATGACCAATACCATCTGGGGCAAAATGAGGGAGGTTTTAAACTTTCTGACCCATTTATTATTATCATTATTATTTTGTGCTATTACAAAGTTACAGTATCTTTTTTTTTCTTATTTTGCTTCTTACTAAAGAAACGTTGAATCTAGCTCCAAATATCTGGCACCACTTTATGAAATTGGACACCTCTAAAAAAGATAATTCTGAAATATAATTCAATAATGTTTTTTACAATTCTACAAAACCTGCTACTATAAAGACAAACCAACAGCACCGCAGAACAAGAGAAAACATATCCCGGCTTGTTGTAAAAAAAGAAGTTGGTGAGGTCAAGGGGTCATAAAAGTTTTGAGCAGAGCCAGAGCGGTGTTTAATAGCAGTATTATTAAAACCTCCCTGAAATGTCAACCTTTATTCACTTCTAGCATTAAGTGCCTGACAAGCATGATGTGATTTCTTATCAGAAAACCTGTAAACGTAGGCCTACATAACATAATTTTTATTTTGTTTAGGGGGTGGGATGGGTGGGCCGAAAGCAAGTTAGATTTCAGTCATGTGTTCACCTGCAAAACACTGATTTAGAGGCAGTATTCCTGTAAATATAGGTCAGTTCATTTCATGAGTTTGTTCCTTTATACAAAGTATATGTGATTAAGAAAAAAAATCTGTGGTTGCCATTTTTTTTTCTTTCTCGGTAATACAGAAGTCTTCAAAATTGAGTGGCAGGTTTTAGCTGGTAGCACTGAAAGTTCTGTTTTTAATGTATATACATATTACTGCGAAAACTGTTTTCTTTTTCATGTATATTTAGACTGTGAATGCATGGCCACAGGTCGCTAACCTATTTTACCTTTGATATATAAATGTAAATGTTTTCTCTATCTCTCTCTCTTATTCTCTCTCTTTCTTTTTTGACTGTATAGATATAATCTGTGCATTCAGTACACACTAGCCCTTGTATTTAAAGAGACAGAAAAGAGGGGGGGAAAGGAAAAGGACGTTCATAATTAGGCTAAAGACGCAAACAGGGTGAGCAGATAAGTTTTTTTTTTCATTTTTTTCCTTTTATTTTTTGTGAAAAAAAGAAAAAAGGAGCAGATATTTAACTTTACTGTTAATGCTCCTTTGCTCTTTGACAGGTGCCGTGGTGTGGGTGTGTGAGAGAATGCGTTCCCGTACATGTGTGTGCGTGTCTGGAAGCTGCGTTTTGTCTTTGTTTTGAAGCTTTTCTTTAACACACACACACATAAACACACAAAAAAAAAAAAAAAAAAAAAAAAAAAAAAACAACAACAAAAAACAACAACACCATGTTGTGGTTGAGCTGAAAGGGATTGAACACTGATGTTTGGCTGTTCGTGGCCACATAAGGACCAGAGAATGATACATGATTGTAATTATGAACAGTTTAAACTGACCCACGTTTTTATATAAATATATAAAAATATATGACTGCAGGGTATTGACAACGTATAGATACTTTTTTTATGATTACCATTATCATGATTATTATTATTATTATTAATTGCAAGTGATATATGTGAGTGTGTGTGAAAGTTTATAGTTGAACACAATTCTTGTTTGTTTTGTTTGTGTTAGCTTATTGTAAACAAGCATTCTGCTGTAAATTTGTTCTTGGTATTAAATTATAATTTATGAATTTGAAAACAAAGTTTTTCATGTTTTTTTTCTTTTATTCTATATATCTATGCTTCTCGTGTGAACTTTGCCTGTGAGTGAGTGCGTGCGTGGTGCATGTGTGGTCGCCGTTAGTGGTAGGGGGTGGGGATGGGGGGGTATACTGGAGTCAATTTGCTGTAGCAGGATGTTGCCTTTTTGCCCTATGAAAGTGATTAATGAATTACAAAATAATTAATCAATCAGGCAAACGGCGGCCAGCTCGGCCCAACCACTTCTTTCCATCAAGGGACGACAAAAATTGGGGCGCACGCTTTCTTTGTGTTAAACTTCCGAAACAGGACAATGTAACGTAACAGACCTACACGACGCTCTTTGAAATACAAGAAAAATATCAACCCAGCTTCCTCTTTACGATGCTTTATTTTTTA
Organism: Jordanella pulchra; assembly: GCA_034780135.1. Taxonomy (NCBI): domain Eukaryota; kingdom Metazoa; phylum Chordata; class Actinopteri; order Cyprinodontiformes; family Cyprinodontidae; genus Jordanella; species Jordanella pulchra. The sequence goes on along the minus strand of JAUZNJ010088167.1, from coordinate 12,250 downwards.
CGCTTGGAGCTGTCTGTAAAAATGCATTAATATGAATGGGTTAAATATTATTACGGCAGCCAGCGGATCGTTATATGAAGGAGGGAAAATATGAGCTTAAATGAATACCTCTATGGATCTTACTGTTTGCTGTCGCTTAATTGTGGTTTTATTAACTTCATTCCGTTTTCGGTTTATTTTGACAACCGTATTATTATTTATATGTTGAATTATATGGTTTCCATTTGCAGCTGCACTGTATGCAGTTGTGTAACAGTGATGCTCTAACCCTTTGGCCTGTGTGTAATTATTAGTGATATTGGCTTAGTTTGGAGAGTCAGGCCTGAAGTTGAATTAGAGGTTTAATCAGGATTGGCATTGAAGCCAAGCTGCTGCGGCTTGTTGCAGTGATGTGTGCAGGGTGGGTACATGCGTGTTTGTTGGTACTGATAATGAAGAAAATTATGATTATGATGCGTTGTTGGTGAGCTTTTTTTTGTTTCTTTTTTTTTGAAAAGCGCTAATTATCCAGACTCGCCTGTGATTCTTTATCTCTGCCCATTTCTACCCCAATGTCCCTTGGGCAGGGGCGCTGCTAAACTTACATACGGACTGGGGCACAATATTTGCATAGAGCTAATGTGGACCAAAGTATATATATGTATATTTTAATTCACACTTGGTTATTCAAACACATTGAAAGCTGGACACTCCATGATAGTATGTTTCCTGCTATTGCATGGTATGTACTAATTGGATTAAATATTTTTTTTTTTAGTAAAGGAAGCGAAATTAATGGCTTCTAAGCGTTTAACCCCATTTAAATTCCAAAAAGACATAAACACCTTGATACAAAAAGGAAAGAGAAAAGTTCATATGATATTCACATTTTCTTTCTAGTTTTGTTTAGCTCATCCAATACAATACATTAAACTTATGAAATGTAATTTTCTCATTATTATTTCCACTAATTAGCTGTGAAGGGTTAAACAAACCAGGCTAAACATGCAATCCTATATGGTCATGTTCATGTGTTCATATTATGTTTCCCTTCCAAGTAGCCAGCGTTGCTATAACTAAAGTAAACCTTTTGATATCTTAATATTTTGGGGTGACAATATCTATTAAAGGTCATTATTATTGTTATTATTAGTAGTAGTATTATTTTTGTTATCAATATTTTTTGAGGGATTATGGGGGGTGGGGGGACTATCCAGAAGGAAAAGGTTTTGGCACCGCCTACTTGTTAATGGTGCTGAACTCATGCAAAGGTGGGCACCACACATCAATCAGACTCTTAATTGGGGAGCACAATGGTAGAGGGAAAGTATAGAAGCGGAGATCCGGATTCACCCTTAGATCAGAACAACAATAAAAAAAAGGCTTCATATCGCCTTGGGCTCTCGGTCTTGACTGATTTCGGCTGACAAACCCTGATTTTATTATAAGGGACTCCATCATTTGTTCTTCTGCTCATTTATTAGCTCAGCACCAAAAAACTAACGAGGTGTTACTCGCTGCAACGTCACTTTTATTTACGTTCCCGGGTGACGTGAGAACTTGTGACACGGGAGCTGGTGAAACCCGAAAGAGAGGGACAGACGGGCTCCTGCTGCTATAGGCTGTGCGTGTGGATGCTGCAGGGGTTTACACACCAGACTGGGAACTTATTTAGAGCTAACGGGCTATTAGTGTGGGCTATTTGTTTAATAAGATAAGGATGTGCTTTGAGAGTGTGGCTCTCTCTCTCTCTCTCTCTCTCTCTCTCTCTCTCTCTCTCTCTCTCTCTCTCTCTCTCTCTCTCATGCAGACACACGAGTTAAGCGAGAAAACACACACGCATTATTCTCACCTTGGAACCATCACTATGACAAATTAGCCCATGCAACAAAAGCTTTGTTGCATATATAGCGTATTGTTTGAGGCAATAAATCCCATAAGTCAAACGCTTTGCGAGTTGGGACACCTGCTCCTTCTGTTAATGTGCAGGATTGGAAATTATTACTATTATTTGCAGTACTACTTGTCGAAGTAATGATATCACTATACTGCAAATTTGCCCCAAAGCGATAATAAATCGTTGATTCTGCTTCCCCTTTCTTCGTTTAAAGCTTTCCTTTCCAGTCCACCTCCCCGCCTTCCATTAAAACAAACTACCCTTCACTTCTGCTTGGCTCGCAAAATGTAAGAAAATTGTGCCATCTACCCGCTATCGCTGGAACTGTAGTTTATATCCCAAGACCTCGGAGACCTCAACTCACTTCTAACACAGATGGATGAAAAAAAGGGATGGTAGCGCCTCCTTGAAAGTACGTCCACAAAAGCAGCTGCCGGTCACTATTAAGCTGTAACTTTACAAGTAATGTGTGTTTTAAGCACCTGTCATCCGCTCTACATCCCTCTGCGTGTGTCTGCCTGTGTGTGTGTGTGTGTGTGTGTTTTGATATAGCTAAATGGAGGAGGGCGCAGTAAATAGGCAGCAGAGGGGAAACCGTATTCTCATGATCAGAGTGAGCAGGAGCTTAGTAAAAACCCAGCCTATTTGGCAAAATCTATAATGAAGTAAAATGACAAAAGGAAGGAATAAGAATTGTTTTATTCTAGCACAAGCACGTCAATACTTATTTGATTTAATTAATTAATCTTGGGATCAAAGTTTGCATGTGCAGCTCAGCCAAATAGAATCGCATCACTGTACAAGGCTTATATTTGCGGTCAACAAGTAAAGAAAAACTAATATTACCGAGTTTCCATTTAAAAAAAATATATATTTAATTATATGGGGTGCCTTATATACATATTCTAATTGCTCAATTAAACTCCAATTTGATAAAGGAAAGTTAATTACCCGGTGTGGTGCTCTTGTTCAGCCCAAACACAATCACGGTCCACAGGGGCGAATCCAGGGAGTTAGTTAAGGGGTGACCGGATTTGGGGATGGTAAAGTTAAACTTTGAGTGGCATACCAAAATCAAAGCCAGTGATAGCAGACATGTTGATTTTTGCGATTACGGAATTTTTGAAAATATTTTTTATGTACATTTCAGTTAAAAAACAAGTTATGTTAACACCGTCATAGATTAGTGCACATGATTTTGGACTATTGTTTTTCTAATTTTTAACTTGCTGTGAAAACAATAGGGTTCTCTTAAAAGAATGATCATTGTATTCAAAACAGTTGTAGATTGTAGATTTATAATGTATTCTAAATACAGAGCTATTGTAATTTGAATGACAGTAATTACAAGGGCGATTGTCTTGCTAAAACTATATCTTGAAGTTGGAAAATGATGCTGTTCTTGACATAAGCTAAACATTTTTCTTAAATTTCATTCCTTGCTTCAGCATTTTATTTTTCTATATCTTTGATTTAAGGGCACCAGATTGTATATTAGAGTTTGAATAAATGTAATTAAATAAACTAGTTTACATATTTCAGTTGAATAGTGGATCCCTGTAGAACTGTTTTATTATTTTTGTACATTTAAAGGGCTTTATTAAATCTAAGTTCAATTGTTTTTTCTTATTGTAAAACTTTAACATTATATCATTAAAAATGTAACTATTATGCCATTAACAATAACTGTTTAAATGCACGTGCTAATATATAACTGCTTAAATTAAATTGTATTATTTTACCATTTAACAATTAAAACACGATTATATAGCAGGAAAAAAAATAAGAAAAGAGGGGGAAAAAAACGATTTTGTTGGATCCAACAGAAAAGTAAGTCTCCAGAATTTATTAAATTTGGACCAAATTCCTGTATTATTGTAACAGTAATTTTGGGATATCATTTTCTTACTGGTGGACTGAAGAAAAACCAGTTATAAAGAATAAATAAATAACTAGCTAAATAAATACATGAATATAAGCAACCAGTTTCTGTTCAGTTAATCAAGGGCAGATAGTAATGAAAAATTGTAAAAATACAATTGTAGACAGAGGTGAGAGAGCAGCAAATGTATGGGGGTGGTCACGCTATCCTCTTGCACACCCCCTCCCAAGAAGTAGGATTATCTCTTCTGATGAAATACGTACATGCCAAATATAATTTACAATTTGCTTCCATTACAAGTTAGATTTCCATTAAACGTCTATTCTATTGCTATATACCTTTTTTATATTTTTTTAGCCCACAAACAACTGTTAATAACATTAACTGTAATTACAGACTCAATATCACGTCTAAATTTAACCTAAACAGAGACATCTTAAGTCAAGCTTCCTTTGCCCATTTAATCAAGACCAGGCAGCTTTCAATAACATTTAGACATAAACAGACTCCGCTATAGATGCCTTTTCATCTTCCCTCTTTCAACTACACTTCCACTTTGTTTATGCATTAGCAACGTGTCTTTTCAATGTGTTTCCAGCAAATTGTTGCTCAAGGGATGGCTTCTAGAGTCTGGATAATAATAAAACTATATTTATAACTTAAAGGTTTTAACTTTGATGGAGAAATATACCAAGCAGCAGGAGGGAATCGAATCGCTCTATTTTATAAAGGACACGGACCGCTTCCCCTCTATTTAACTGCTCCATTTCATTTACCTTAATATCAAAAATTACACTGAGGGGAAGATCGAGATGTGTCTTTAAAAAGACCGCAAACACCCCCACCCCATTAAGGCACCCCATGCTTCATTGGCATTCATCTTCTATCGATCTACTGGGGTACGCTTTATTAAGAAGCACCAATGTTTGTTTCCGGTATTGAAAGACGAGAGGTGCGCTACTGTAAAACCGTCTGTCGCAAGAGTGTCCGGCTGCCTGCTTCAACCCTTAAATTTAGATCACACAAGAATAATATCCAAGTTTTTATAAAAATCTGAATTAATTAAACCGGCAGGCCTGCTACATCTCTCCTCATGGCTAATCGGTAATGAGAGATAGCGCTTGTTTTCTTCACTTAAAACCGAACAGCGCAAGTGTGCGCACACGTGCGTCTGATTGTGTGGGTGCGTCTCAATTTTACCAAAATTTCCAAAAGAGCTCTTGGCAGCGCTCTCTTAAACTGTGAAATTAATTTGGCAAAAATTCTGGTCGATACTGCTGGTGATGGTGGTAGACTGAAGGTGCGTTAACAATAAAACTCACACCCTGCGCGTTATTTCTCCTCCATTCTTTATCATCTTCTTCACCGTTATCGCTGCCATGATCTTCTTCATCATCATTTCCACCTAACAATGATTCGCAGCCTACATACCCAAATTTCCTCTTGTAAAAAAAAACAAAAAAATAATTAAAAAATGATCACATTAAGTTTCAATACAAATACATTTTCACTAACTTTTTGGTATGACATCTTGTGCACATTTTATATATTATAATGAATTTGGGTTCTTTGCAAACGAATAAAAATAATCCTTTTACCTGACATAAAATCTTGAAGATGCTTTCCAGTGGTGTATTTTTGTTACCTAACAAATATATATCTGCAATCTAAAAAACAGCTGGGCAATCGACGTGGGCTTCACTAAAATGAGTTCAAAAATCAAATATTTTAGTATACAAAAATGCATAATTGGCTAAAATGTGTGGCAGGCCACTGTTGAAAAAAAAAGAACTTGCAAAAACTGTGATCACTGTCTTGTTTTTTATTTCACCAGAGATATGTCGGTTCAGATGCTTCATTTTTTGTGTATAGGCTATATTTTGTCATGATAAAATAAGGATAGGCAACTAATAGATAATCAAAAACACATCTGATGCTGTTAACTAAAGGGAGTTTACAGACACTTTGGGTGTTAAGCTTTAATGCTGATGTTTTAATGAGTTGTAATCGATTTTTTGGACCTAAAATAATTGTATGTATTTTTCACCACACCACGAAGCTAGTAAGCTTTTGAACAGCCCCACCTTTGCCGCTTCCAGGCTCGACTCTTTCACCTCAAGTTCGCGGCTTTCTTATAGCCTATATATCCTTTTCTTGTCAAGAACACACCACGCAGCTACCCCAGAATCCCGCCTGAGTAGGTCACAGAAACCCCCAAATCTGACATTTTCAGGTGCTTGATAAAATCTTTTCCCCTGCAGTATCAATGTGCAGCCTATGAGAAGAGAGCAGCGGGGAACCTGAAATCTATGCAGGATCATGCATCCACAAATGTAAACATGCTGTAAATGTGCAACTAGACTCCGAATGAGACCCTCAAGAGAAATTAATTTTTATTTTACCCCCCTTGGTGACCCCGCAGTGTCCCGGGACCGCACTTAAGGAACCGGCCAGCCTATATGTCGGACTGTGATCATTTGTGACTGTGATCCCCCCCCCTTCTAGAATTCCCCATCCTCTTCGACTGACCCCTGCAGATCCCAGGACCCGCTGCTCCGGGGACTCAAGCTCCTCCACCACCAGCACCATCCCAGACTAATGAACAGCCATAACACGTAGGAACTCTGGCCGCCAAAAGACAGCGGCGTGCGGGCTGCTGTCAGAGCTGGCTGGTCGCACAGAAATCGCTCAACCCTGTGAGAGGACAAATCTTTACGGATGGTCTCCGCAGAGAGACAGAGAAAAATAGAGAGACAGAGGGGTAGAGAGAAAGGAGACCAATGTGGATGGAGTTCGTGACTGCAGCAGCGAGATGGCGCTATTCTGCATGTACAACCAACTCCTTTACTACTTAATTTTCAACCGTCTGTAGGATTCCAGCTTGTTGTCCAAACAAAAATTTTTACATTTAGAGGTTCTTAAATTATTACGCTGCTGGTAGATACTTTCATTTGAAATACACCTATATAAATGTATTATATATATTTAAAAAATATGATTACACGTCATCCAATACAGGAAAATACACGCATCTTTTTGTACTTCATTTAAAATCAAAATGTGAAAAGAGAGAAAACATCTTCATGTATATTTCTTTCTTTCTTTCTTTCTTTCTTTCTTTCTTTCAAATTAGTGTAGTTATATTTTTATTATTTCTACGGTCAGCATTTTCAATCTGTCACTAAATTATCACTTAAAATTCTATGATTAAATCCTAAAAAAAGTCGTTTCCTAACGTTTACTGTCCTTCTGTGAAAGGGGTTTCAGATTATACGGACATCCGTTGATCAACTGAACTAAAGATGGTCTGAAAACTAAACTGTTTTGAGACGCCTAACATTATTCCTATTTTCTATTTTAAAAAAATCTTAAAATTTATTTTTTTGCAGTTAATATGATAATAACGATTATGATAATATGGAAAGAAACGAAATAATAAAAAGCATGATAATGCCTGATTAAAACAGCTAAGTAAAAAAAAATTGAATAGGCTAAATCTGATATAATTTTAAAACGAAAATGAAAGTGAATAGAAAATAATGCTGATGTCTGATCTTTCGGCCATATTAAGTCATCTGCTTTAGATGCAGTACTTAAAAAAATAAAAAATAGTAAATATTTTATGATTTCAAGTGAAACTACTTCAAAGGCGTTATTTTTCATTGGTGTTTGAGAGAAAATTTTAAACAAGAAGCAAATAGACCCAGCTCATTAGACACAAATATTTTGAATTCATTTGACAATCTCTTTCCAGCCTTGGGTCCTCTGAACTTCCACACTATATGTAAACAAGTTGTTAGTTCAGAAATAATCTTCTTTCCCTCTTCCCTTTCTTTTTTTTAAATTCGAATGAAATTTCAATCTTCCAAGATCAGATTAAACGATTTTTTTTCTTCTGGTCCTCTTCTCTCTCCTCTCCTCTTTCCCGGTTCCTTGTCATCGGTAGGGCTGGACTTTGGTGGACAATAATGCGGCAATTGTCAATGCTTTGTGACCCATAAAATCTGAGGGTGGCTATTCTGGCTTTGGTATGTAATTATGCAAAACACTTTGCATAAAGACTTGCCATCCGATCTAATGATAGAGTCTGCGCTCTCATTTCTGCAGCGAGGGGAGGCACTGTGCAAGCAAAAGCCCGTTCAACTCCGAGCAGAGCGGCGGAAAAGCAGCAACAATCAAAAGAAAAGTGCACCTGAAAGAACAGGTGCCATTGTGCAGGTAATTTTGTTGTGATGTATGATGGAGTGTATTTAGATCTAACCGCTGTTTTATCCAGATCATGGATTAAAGAGATGACGGTAGAATTATTATAGAGTTGTTTCTTTAATAAAAATTTACTGACTTGCATAAAGCTTCTGAGTTTTTTGTTGATTTTGTTGTTGTTACTGTTTTTTTATATAGAATCTTTTCATTTCGCTTAATCTTTTAATGATTTTTAAGGAAAAATAAAGTATGTTTTGCTAAACACAAAGAAACGGATAATGTTATTTAAAGAATATAGGTTATAAAGGTATCAACACGTACTGAAATAAAACGTTGCTTTTTCAAACACGGGCAATGCAAACAAACAAACAAATGAAGAAATATAACGTTCAAACATGATATATTAACTTCTTTTCGTTCAAAATTGTGTAATCTTTAATAAAATTATAAAAACCAAAATAATGCGTTTGAACTGTGCAGTACATTCGATTTTGCTTTATTTTTTCCCCTCTGTGTGTATGCACATAATAAACACTTGGGCTGCCTGACAAAGGTGCGAATCTCGGAGCTTTTCCGCCAAATGAAGTGCCAGCAGAAAGAGAAATAAAGAGATCTGCAGCTGTCAGGGGTCAGGCAGGGAGAGATTGCTTCTAGAGATCTTTTGAAAAAAATCACACGTTTGAAGGCTTAGAGCTTTGCTGTCTCCGCATTTCAAGCTCAGATCAGTGGAATCAGGGGGGGGAAAAAAGGGAGAACCTATGTTGGAGAATTCTTATGTTGGGATGGACACGGGAAGAGTGCTGTTTGGAGGTCTTTTTATGTACCTGATCCTTTGGTGAAGAAAAAAAAGACACACCAAGTATTTTGTTCCGTGTGTTGGAACAACAGAGTCTCTAATGTCCGGGTGTGTAAAAAGAATTGCATGTACAGAGAACTGCTCTGCTGCTGCCTCTAATTTGAAGCGCGTCTCGACAGAACATTGAAGGGAAGCAATTCTCAACTCCCAAGTGTTTCATGATACAGCTTTTTGTGCTTTAGAATCCAAATTTGGATCCTTATTTCTATTAAGCCGCTAAAATAAATCGTCTGGCGACTCTTAAGTAGTATAAATGTTTATAAATTGCACCGGAATTAGATCACTTTTTATGTTTTTGATTTCAATATTGCTATATGCGGTTATCAACGACTTTTAGGCCTTTTATGAATCCCGGTTTACATAAAGCTGGTTAGGTTTAAATTATAAAGAGTTCACATTTAGTGCTTTTAGTCTTTTGGTTAAAAGATCAAATACTTGATCAAATAATCCAAATCTGTTCATTTCTGAATAATTTGATTTAACGAGGAGCATAAGGAAATAAGGATAAGTATTGATCATAAAAATAATGAAAGTCATTTTTTTCAAATTTAATTCTAATTAAGTTTTTTATGAGAAAGTGCTTGATTACGGGAACAGATTTTAAGATAAGCGGAGGTGTGAAACTATTCCATACAAAGTTTCGACAGCCTAATAAAAACATAAAAATCAAACGAACAAAATATTTGAAAAATGTACAACAGTGGAATTCATTTTAATTTACATATGTGCAAAACACTGCTGTTGAAACGGTTAATTCATTGTTTTGTGTCTTGTTTTTCCTTTCACACATCTGGTTAATTCAAGCATAGATATACACAAATGCGTGTGTTTGTTGTAAATTAATTCTTTCAAAAATTAACAAGGACACAAATATAGTATATATTTTATATTAAATAGAGATATTTCTTGGGAAAAGGATACATCCAAAAACAAACAAAATAAAAACATCTGATTTATAGCCAATCCTCTCTTGATAATATCAGTCCTTTCGAGCCATTATATGTATTTTGATCTTCTCTCCAAAGCCTTCTGCCACCTTTTTACGATAAACTCAGTCTGCATAATAAACATATTACATCCATTAATCATTTTACTTACCTGACAATTTAAAATGCAAAACAAACCACTTTATTAAAAACCTTCATCATAACGAAAAGAACATGAGTAGTCACTCTTTAAGTGAGAGCTAACTTTATGAGACAGCCAGGGATTTTTTGTTTTGTTACTGCTGTTAACACATTTTAATAGTAAAACAAGTATTTAAAGATAAAAAAATAGAAGATAGAATAAAAAAAAGAAAAGAAAACGAGGGTGCAGAGTTCAAATATGCACATTATGACTGATTATTTGATTAATAATCTTCTGGAGATTAAGAATAGACAGAAAAAAGGAAAAACCTTTACTTTGAAAATACACAAATCTTTTATCACAAGTGATTTTTGGAGAAACATGCCTATCTTAATTTGAAGCCTAACTTCTTACTGTGTGCCTTCTTCATATCCCTTATGATTTTTTTCCCTACTTGTGGAAAAGGCAAATTATGCAAATCCCATCAGATTTATAACACTCAGCTCTTTGAGCTGTTCATGTGCTTCTGCTGTGGTGTATTATTATTTTCAAGGGTTCTCAGCAGGACACAAAGAGATCCAAAGTTATTCTTCCACCTGACAAAAATATATATAAATATATTCCTTTCCCTCGAAAAGGTGATAATGACGTGATTTATTACCATCAAAATGGATGGTCGTGTGAAGCTGGTTTCTTCGCATATGGAATCTAATATAAATTGACAGGCAATGTAGTAAAGATTCTTTTATGTGACAGCATTATGGGCTCATTAAATCCTCCGCAGAACAGGTGATACAAACATTTTCATTCAAATGTGCACAAAGGAGAACTGGTGGCCTCATTCAGCTGAGGATGGAAATCAGAAGTGGTCTTTAGTGAACTCTGGAGTTTGTTTTGGGAATGATTAAAAGTTTTTCTTGTTACTTGATTTCTCATTTGACTCATTCGAAAGTCCACATCTCTTTTTAAAAACATCACTATTTATGCAGTTGTGTGTGTGTTGGGTTGTTTTAGAATTTTGCACTGCATTTTGAATCCAGTGGTTTATTAGAAAATGAGAGGAAAAGAGAAAGAGAGAGATAGAGAGAGAGAGGCCTGATTGGCCTGGTGTTAAAGAGCTCTGATCTAGGCCATGACAGCTTAGTCCAATCAGCCTGCTCAACATGCTGGTTTGACTGTCACTTTCAATTTTCACATGACCCCGTGCTCCTAGAACGGGGGAGAAGTGGCAGAAAGTAGGACTGAAGGCGCATATTATCGGCCTGACAGCTTCACTCATCTGAAAGTAATGCAAAATGCAGTTCATATTTATTCTCTGACCTTATGTTCGAACAGGGAATCTACTGTAGCTACATTGTTGTTGCACACACAGAAAAAAAGACCAACTGGGTGGATTCCTGCTGCAAAACTTAAGCAGAAGTTAAAAGTTTTTTTTTTTTATATTACAGAATAGGCCAGCTCTGCAAGAAAAACATTTTAAAAAGTCTTAGAAAAAATAATAAAGTTGGATAATGTTTTCATGTCATTTCACATAAAAAAACACCTGTCAAAGAAGTAATGATAAAGTTCTCTTCACCTGAGCCCCAGTTGTGTACATGTAGGTCATAAAAGAAGAAGAGTGCTACCAGTGCTGGTGTATGTGATCATCATCAGACATGACGCTAGACAGGCGGGAGGGGTTCATTGTTTGCTGTGTGCTGGTTGCCCACTGACTGAACAAGGTGTGTTCATTGTTCCTTGCATCTGTGCTATAGCCACAGGCTCAAGTGTTGTTACACTGCTTTCCTCCAAACAGCCTGGTGGCTATAAAATGCAGGACAATTTATTTGAAAGGAAGCAAAGGAAAGAAGCTAGAAATCACCCCCTACCATACACAACATTCATAATATTGTGTCACTTCCCAAAGGGCTGTAGTAGTAGTAGTGTTTTTCTTTAAAACATGCCCCCCTTGAAAATGAAGCTACTCAACATCAGTAACACCTCCAGTGAAAGTGCAAATTCTGGCTCAGTTTATATTTTGCATGTCTTTGTCGTCCCTGTACAGTTCTCTCTGCAGGAAACATAACAGAGTTGGGTGGCAGAGCTGTAAAGGTTGTTGTAGTTTCTGTATAATCCTCACTTCTTGTCCCCTGCCTGCCCTCCTAATCCCTTGGCATGTGTTGGTGACATCACATGGCTACTGGCTCCAAATTCCCCCTGCAACTGTCATTAACTCTGTGAACAAATGAATAATGACTGGGAGACTCACTGGCTCCCACCAGTGACCTTGGGTATTATTAGTGTGACCTCTCTTTGGCTTGACCAAAAAACCTTTTTGATATCAGTGCTGGAAGTACACTAGGAATGATGGCCTGTCTGCCTGCAG